>JBAKBP010016869.1:0-37500 GCA_037953745.1 Lithodes maja
CTCGTAATGCAGGTATCCAAGAAAATTGTAATATATTCCAAAGTTTCCGGAAGCATTAAACCTTTCAAAGCGATGACACTTGTGTGTTTTTATTTTTATTAAATCCTTCTGTATTAGAATGTTAATCTTCATCATATTCTGGCTTATCATTAACACTAGCCTATCCGACGTGTGGGTCTTTATTAGGGTGTTATTGATTAATTATTGATTGGTTGACATTTTAGAGCAATACAAACAACACAACTTCCCATCCGCCTACGGTGGCGGAGCTATCTTCATGTGAGATAATGTCCACATTCCGTAATAATTAATGGTGTCTAAGGTTATATCAGGTCATAGCATAGTTGGTAGGATGCCTGGCTCTTAATTCCATGATTGTGGGTTCGATATATATATATATATATATAAGATAGATACACAGACCACACCGACTACTTGGTCCAAACGAGGTGATTAAACCATAACATTTAAAAAGATCCATTCATAATCTGTATACTTTAACAACAGGAAACACAATTCCAGCAAAGTAAACAAGAGAGAGAGAGAGAGAGAGAGCTGTATATATCCTTTAATAACAGTACGTACACCCGTGAACCAAAGTTTCGGCACCCCCTGGACAGGTATAAAGGCTAAGTCAAGGTTGGAGATACAACAGACGTTCGGACAAGCTGGTGTACCAGGCTTGGCAACGAGACCGAGGTTCGCTTTTCATGAGCTCCAAGTCTCAAAACATTTGTGAGTCACCTACGTTTTCCACCGACAGGCTTATGCATTTTCTTTGCCATACCTGTCTTCTGTCCCTTATTTAACCATGTCATGCTCCGGCATCACACTTTACATCTGTTATCTGGCTATTTTTACATGATTTTATTCAGATTAGGAAAGGTTTATGAAAGTCAGAGGGTCAATTGAGTTAGTCTGTAGCCTTTTAAGATTCCCAGATCCTTCCCATGCTGTAAAAATTCGTATGGTGATAGTCAGGAGAAGCTGCTGAAAGGCATCTAGATCCTAAAAGGGTTAAAAGACTGCTTTCATATAGTTTTTTATGCTAAGCTCCCATGTTCCATTTTAACCATGCTTCACAGTGCCATAAAGTCCTAGATAACATGGTGCATGTTCTTTTATAATAAATAATAAGTCTCACAAACGGATTATAATTATCTGAGCGAAAGATTGTTTTAGTTTTCTTTTTATGCATGTGACAGAGCGATCTATTTCATGGTCATAGACTGTAACGCACAATTTATTAATATTAAAATAAGACATAATAAGCCGTTAACTATATCTTGGGTACTAAATATAATGGAACAAGTAGGTGTTAGAAACATATTCTATTTCATATGTGGTTTATTGTTTATTTTATCAAGCCCTTGTTTAAAGCATCTGCTATACATATTACCAATTACATTGTTATAAAGTTTATTTGTGCAGAGAGATAATGGAATACAGTGTCCTTTTAATATGGCAACATATGCATTTATGTTGTAACATTCAATGTCTCCGCAGCTTAATAACTTGTCCATCCCCCTTCTGCATCAATAACCTCCTGCAGACGAGCCGGTAACGAGTCTACTAGCTTGCTGCAAATGTCTGGGCGTCGTCTCACGCCCTCCCATACTTCTCTGGCCTTTGCTTCTACGCATTCCTTGGTCATCTCTGGAACATTCCATTCCTGAACCATTATCCCCCAAAGATTTTCGATGGGGTTGCAGTCACATCCCTTTGGAGGCCAATCTACCAACTGGATTTCCGGGTGTTGTGCGAACCACTGTGTGACTGCTCGGCTGGTGTGAATGGGAGACCGATCCTGCACCAATGTGATGATATCGGGCTCTGGAAGGGCGTATGCGCGAATAGATGGCAGTAAAGAGGTGTCCAATATATTAATGTATTCCTCGCTGTTAAGGTTACCATCAATTTTAACCAGTTCTCCAGGACCTCCCCACCACATCCAACCATGAAACGACACGGTGACTCTGCCACTCCTTCCCTTCTCGTTTATATGCCTGGCCTCATACCGAGTGTTTCGTGCTCGCCAACACTGCAGCCCGTTCCGTGTCACAGAGGAGAAGCATTTTTCATCCGTGAAAATTACATTTTGCCAGAAGCCACGGCCACGCTGAATATGCTGTTGAGCGAATCGTAGTCTTGCTCTCCTGTTGGCTTCTGTCAGCACCTCCTTTATGGCTGGAACATGGCAGTTCAGTCCCGCCTCACGCATCCGGCGTCTCGCCGTTATAGGGTGACAGTTGAGGCCCAGGTCTCTTGTCAGAGCTACCGATGATGATTTGGGTGCCTGGATGGCAGTGAGGATGCGCTCACAGTCTTCTTGGGAAGTGACACGAGGGCGGCCAGATCTCGATCTTGTTTTAACATGCCCCTCACCTGCAGGAATTAAAACATTATTAATCAGTTTAAATATAATAAGTAATATTGTATTATAGTTGTAAAATGACCCTCAGGATCCTGACGCCTTTTGGCATCTTCTTCTGCCAATTGTTTGACGTTTTTATACAGTTAAGGAAGGTTCTGAGGGATTTATACGGGTAAAGCGTATCACCATTCACTCTGACCTCCGTATCCCATCCCTAATCCGAATAAAATAGTCTAATAATAACCAGGAAAGAAAAAGAGAAAGGCGTCCTCGGATCCTAAGAGCGTTAACAA
This sequence comes from Lithodes maja, assembly GCA_037953745.1. Lineage (NCBI taxonomy): Eukaryota > Metazoa > Arthropoda > Malacostraca > Decapoda > Lithodidae > Lithodes > Lithodes maja. The sequence goes on from JBAKBP010016869.1 coordinate 2,668, forward strand.
TCGCTTTACACTTTGATAAAAATTGTTCGTGACTGTAGAAAAGGATAGCTAGCTTTGGTTAGTTAACCCTTTCACGTTCCGGGGACGCCTTTCTCTTCTCTATGCTGGGTAGTATTGGACTATTTTATTCAGATTAGAAAGGGGATGTGGGAGTCAGATGGTGGATGGTGATACTCTTTACCCCTACAAGTCCCTCAGATACTTTCAATAAAAACGGCTAATGACAGCCAGAAAACATCGTCAAATGGCGTCAGGATCGTGAAAGGGTTAATATGTAAAGAGGATTTAGCGGGAAGTGCCGTTTTTACAGTCTGTCACAGAAATTTACAGAGGCTGCCTGACACGTCCCCACCTACAAGTTGGCGAGGTTAGGCTGGGATATAGGATACTCCTTAAAATTAATCGCATCCGGTTTTCCAGTAAATTTTGCCTAATAAATCAAACCATCCTAATCTAATGTTATCGAACAGTCATCTTGTATAGAAAACAAAGGAACACTCTTGGTGGAGTGCCCACGTCGACGGTCGTTTGAGACTATTCCTCTCCCACTTAACGAAGTGGAAATATTCCCCAAACAATAATTTGTTATGTAATCAGCAGGTTCCTGGGGAAGTTTAAACCTAATTAATCATCTAGATGTAAAAACAGAACATTAAACAACATTAATGAAACAATTTTATTTTCCCCAGTTCACGCGAGTAGAAAGGTTAGCCAAGATTCGTAGAAGGGAGGGGGAAGTAAGGGAGAAGGGGGTGTAGGAGAGACAGGAGCGGGAGGGAGAGGAGGGATTGGGGTGGGGGTGGGGGTGGAAGGGTGGATGAGAGGGGGTGGGGGGTGGAAGGGAGGATGAGAGGGGGGAGGGGTGTATGGGAGACGGGAGGGGGTTTAGAAGCCGGAAGGAATGGAACACAAAGAATTACGAAAGATATTCAAACTATAACAGACTTATTGCACCTTACGGTTTGAGTGTCTACACTACCTAGGCTAAGCTGCGCATTCATGCTAATACTGTATATTATATTTTACACTGAGAAGTCTCTTAAGGTATTTATTGGATAATCCAGCATTCAGCTATTTCCGAATTCCATTGAAATGACAATTTTAGTTGTCACTGAAATGACATGTAACTAATTTCTCATTAAATAATATTACGTGCTATTACTAGAATCATGCTCACCTTCGAACCTCCTTACCCATCGCCTGACAGTGTTCTTACTGATCCCCATGAGCCGGCCTATTTCACTAATTGTGGTTCCAGCTTGATAGTGGCCCACTATCAGGGATCTTCTTGTTATCACCTCCGGGCGATTGGCTTGAGTGTTAGGTGGGCGTTGCCACGCACGGCCTTTGCGAACGTCCATTTCTGATAAGAGAACACACAGTGTTTATTAACGGAGATCTGTCTCTTTGGGTGTTAAGCAACAAGTGACAACACTTATTAACCGAGGATCGGTTTTGTGGCACTGTTTGGAGGAATAAGTAGCCATCCAAATCACGCAATCACAAAAAAGGGAGGGAATTCCCCTGGAAATAATTAAATAATGACTATCTTTAATGTGTCCAAAAACAGTAGACAATTTTATGCAAGTGCAGTTATGTGACACAGGCAGACAACTTTTCATACGAAAAATTCCAAGCCACTCACCTCAAGCACAGATGAATTTCCTACTACATCAACTGACCGACCAGCGGCTTTATATATGGTGGTGGGGATTCATATTTATTCATTGTTGCTGAGACTTCAGCTAGTGGAATGTGAACCTCACTTCAGCTTCGCTACGAGTCTTTTCGATCGTCCAGCCTGTCTTCAACCTTGACTTCGTCTTACTGCCTGTTTAGGGGGTGCCGAAACTTTGGTTCACGGGTGTACCACCGTCACAACACAACACCACGGACGACCAAAACACACGATACCATTTACCCCTTACCCTACAGTACAACCAACAAACACAGACACTTAGCTACATAGAGATAGTTAAGTAGATATAGATAGGTAAAGAGATAGTTAGATATAGATAGATAAAGAGAGATAGTTAGGTATACTGTAGATGGATAGATACCGTACATACACTATAGATAGATATAAGTAGAGAGATACCTGCATATAGACGAGAGTACACTACAGATTATGAAGGTAACAAGTACAAGGTTACATAGCTGTATATCTCCTTTAATAACACAAGTCCGTCACAACACCACAAACTACAAAGGTCCTACCTATACCTCTGGTTAACATTTACTTTACATAATTAGATATATAGAAACAGATCATTAAAGACGTAGATACAGGCATAGATAGATAGATAGATAGATATAGATATAATACTAGAGATAAATAATATACAATAATGCTGGATAGAATGGCAGTATACACAGCATATGATGGTATTTGTAATGCCCTCGAAAATATCCCGCAACCCCAATAATGTACTACCCGAGTTGACGTCAGGTATAGTGTAAAATAGTCGTTGATGGGAAGTCCAATAAACTCATCACGTGAATCACCACGAGACTATCACCTGGTTCTTACAAATCGGACTAAGGTTACTATACTATTGTACGTCCGTGGTAGTACAGTGGGTTAGCGCGCGGGCCTGGTTGACCTATGGTGGTCATGGTCACTAACCAGGGTTCGAACCCCACCCAAGGCATCTCAAAACCTGTGGGTTTTTAGGAGGATTAAACTCCCTTCAGAGGTTCGAGCCCCGCGCCAGGCCCCAGTAAAGGTTGACCCTAAGTGGGCCTGGGGAGTTTTCAGGAGACCATGAATTCCCTTCACACCCAGTATTTCATTGGTGGCAGCGGTGGGATATTTTCGAGGGCATTACAGTATTACAGGTATAATTAGATTTATTGATAGTATTCAACATACCGGTACCTGAATATCTCCTTTAAGGGCAGATTTATTGATAGTATTCAACATACCGGTACCTGAATATCTCCTTTAAGGGCAGATTTATTGATAGTATTCAACATACCGGTACCTGAATATCTCCTTTAAGGGCAGATTTATTGATAGTATTCAACATACCGGTACCTGAATATCTCCTTTAAGGGCAGATTTTTACTTAACAGGTTTTTTTCTGGACCCCCTTCTCCCTCATGTTTAGCCCCATATTTTTTAGAAGGACGTTTTTCCTATTATTTGGCGAGTTTAAGACCTTTTGTACCATTTCTCTCAATTATAAAACCATTCATGTCATTTAGGTGTCGATGGTTTCCTGGCGAGCGATAGCGAGCCTGTAATTTAGGAGAACCCGGCCATGGGCCGGGCAATTTTTCTTCCAAAAAATGAACACATCTAGGGGTATTTTTCTAACCTTGATGGAGGTCTAGGGAGCAAACTAATAATCTTCCCTTATAACCTCTGCCAGTGACAACAACACGAGCTATACAAGTTATAATTATAGCATTGGTTTGCATTAACCTAACATTCAGTATAATTCTAGCTCTATAGCTATTATGACAAACAATGTATAGTCTGTTTTTCCAACTGACAGTAAACTTCCAATTCACCATATTGCTTCCTTGGCTATTGCGAAGAGTTTGTAGCGAAATATGTTTTTATTTATGAAAGCTTGGCATTAATATGATGCAGAGACAGTAGTTTCATATTTGTCCATTAAGTACCGAAATATAATTTGCTAAAGGTTTCAATTTACCGCCAACTGTAATAAAACTGACTATAATTCAAGTGCATCAAAAGAGAATGCGCTGCTGAAGCTTCCGCGGGAACAATAGCGCAGTTTGGTACAACACAAAGGGGCAAACAAACGAAACAATATTCCTGCTTCTTGCTTGGCAAACAAAAGTTACCAGCCCTTTGAAAGAGTATGGCTGGACCAAACAAAAAACCTAACAAACGCGAGCAAAAATGCCTGTTCGCTGGTAAGAAAAGCGAACACAAACAACATTGTGTTCGCTCATCAGTGCCATACTACTGTAGGTATATTACTTCTCTCAACCATGTGTGAAGAATAACCCCTAGACTCGAGGATTATCATGTGGTTTAGTAGTTTTATTTTAATTCGAACGTTCCCTGATTTTGGCCCTGTCACTCTTTCAACTATGGGGGAGGCACTCGCTACAGGCAGTTCTGCCTTTTGTCTCCCTCACTTACATAGAACAAAAAAACTATCATTAGACGATGTTATATAGCTTAGGAAGGATCTGCGTAAGTTTAAAGCCTAGAAACTGGCTCAAATAACATTCTGATATTCACAACCCCTTCCTAATCATAATATCTAGAACGTCGAAAATAAATGCGTCCTCAATTAATGAAAAGGGTAAATCGGGAGCAAGGTGCAGTCATCACCACTAACACACCCACTTCGATCTGTAAACCTCCAAAACCAAGTTATGAATCATCTGGGATACAAGAGAGCATTGTACTGCATCGTTTGGGTTATAGACTACAAGAAAGCATTGTACTGCATCGTTTGGGTAATAGACTACAAGAAAGCATTGTACTGCATCGTTTGGGTTATAGACTACAAGAAAGCATTGTACTGCATCGTTTGGGTTATAGACTACAAGAAAGCATTGTACTGCATCGTTTGGGTAATAGACTACAAGAAAGCATTGTACTGCATCGTTTGGGTTATAGACTACAAGAAAGCATTGTACTGCATCGTTTGGGTTATAGACTACAAGAAAGCATTGTACTGCATCGTTTGGGTTATAGACTACAAGAAAGCATTGTACTGCATCGTTTGGGTTATAGACTACAAGAAAGCATTGTACTGCATCGTTTGGGTTATAGACTACAAGAAAGCATTGTACTGCATCGTTTGGGTTATAGACTACAAGAAAGCATTGTACTGCATCGTTTTGGTTATAGACTACAAGAAAGCATTGTACTGCATCGTTTGGGTTATAGACTACAAGAAAGCATTATACTGCATCGTTTGGGTTATAGACTACAAGAAAGCATTGTACTGCATCGTTTGGGTTATAGGCTACAAGAAAGCATTGTACTGCATCGTTTGGGTTATAGATTACAAGAAAGCATTGTACTGCATCGTTTGGGTTATAGACTACAAGAAAGCATTGTACTGCATCGTTTGGGTTATAGACTACAAGAAAGCATTGTACTGCATCGTTTGGGTTATAGATTACAAGAAAGCATTGTACTGCATCGTTTGGGTTATAGACTACAAGAAAGCATTGTACTGCATCGTTTTGGTTATAGACTATAAGAAAGCATTGTACTGCATCGTTTGGGTTATAGACTACAAGAAAGCATTGTACTGCATCGTTTGGGTTATAGACTACAAGAAAGCATTGTACTGCATCGTTTGGGTTATAGACTACAAGAAAGCATTGTACTGCATTGTTTGGGTTATAGACTACAAGAAAGCATTGTACTGCATCGTTTGGGTTATAGACTACAAGAAAGCATTGTACTGCATCGTTTGGGTTATTGACTACAAGAAAGCATTGTACTGCATCGTTTGGGTTATAGACTACAAGAAAGCATTGTACTGCATCGTTTGGGTTATAGACTACAAGAAAGCATTGTACTGTATCGTTTGGGTTATAGACTACAAGAAAGCATTGTACTGCATCGTTTGGGTTATAGACTACAAGAAAGCATTGTACTGCATCGTTTGGGTTATAGACTACAAGAAAGCATTGTACTGCATCGTTTGGGTTATAGACTACAAGAAAGCATTGTACTGCATCGTTTGGGTTATAGATTACAAGAAAGCATTGTACTGCATCGTTTGGGTTATAGACTACAAGAAAGCATTGTACTGCATCGTTTGGGTTATAGACTACAAGAAAGCATTGTACTGCATCGTTTGGGTTATAGACGACAAGAAAGCATTGTACTGCATCGTTTGGGTTATAGGCGTCAAATTCAAATGGGTGCGAATAAAAAATAAAAAAATTAGTGCTCGTGATTATTTCTCAATATATTTTATTTTAATATATATATATATATATATATATATATATATATATATATATATATATATATTAAAATAATAAAAAAAATAGGGGAGGTGTGGTGGAGTGGTCATGCCACTGGATTGGTAATCCAATGGACCCGGGTTCAAATCCCGATATGTCAATGGGAAGATATTATTGGGATTGAATCTGTGCTGTACCTAGTATCAGTGCATTACCACAAAGCCCACCGAAATGCCAAAAAAATACCCTCATTGTTCCCTGATTAAATAACACTGTATGAATATTCCCATATTCAAAATATGTTACAGGGGGACAATGCCTAGTGAGTTCACTGCTCAATAGGTGGCGTTCTGAGAGTGAGGGTCTGAGTCTGGAGGGTGAGACGGTGAAGCACTTGTGCGAAGTAACCGGCCGCTTCAGAGATGGAGCTGCTTCGAGCCATGGTGGATGCTTCGCATGTCTCACTCCCTAGACTGGAACAAGACCTCACGGGCTTCACCGTGTTGAGCGGTGGAATGTACAGGCTCTCAGCCTATGCCCGAGAGGGAGTAGTTGGAATATAGAAAAAAAAAAAAAAAAAACTATATATATATATATATATATAAAGGATATATATATATATATATATATATATATATATATATAATATTATATATATATATATATACAGTATATATATATATATATAATCTGGCGAGTGTTCATACACATTGGAAGTACTGATTACAAAATATAATACTATTAAGATAAACAAACATGCCATAACTAGACACAGTTGGCCTACATGATGGTGTCTAACTGTATTATCTCCTTTAATATAAACTCTGTCGTCACAAGTCACACCACCACCAAAGAATACAGGTAGGCTATAGGCGTTGTAAATAGAGCACTGGTCATCATTAGTTAAGGGATAACATGGCTGTATTTACCATAATTATCTACCAGTATAAATCCAATAGGACTCCAACATTTATTCGAATTTTTCGATAAAATCGATTATATAAAGATTCGTCTGTAATGTTATTATTCGAAAAGTCACCAATATATTGTTCACATAAAGTTATTGTAATGTGAGTAAAGTAGGAGTTGGGTCAATAATCTTGGCAACGGAAATTAAACCCTTCAGGATACCGTGACACGTGTCTTCAATATAATCTGGCTGGTATTATATGATATTATGTAATTTAGGAAGGATCTCCTGGAATACAAATGGTGCTGGTAATATATATCTCAATTGACCCTCAGCATTCCAAAATTACTTTCTGAATTGAATAAAATCGTATAATGAAAATGATGACGCACGCTAGAATACTGAAAGGGTTAACAAATAATTAGCAATTAATGACAGAGGAAATTATATATTGATTTTTATAGCGTGGGCTTGACTGGCATTGTTATCAAGATGTGTGCTTCATTTAACAATAACTGCAGAGACGTTTTGGGGGTCAATATGATCTTGTTAATTAATGTTGAAGGTTTTGATTGTGTTAGACATTGTTTAGCAATCTAGATCTCCTTCAAGCTAAATATCAATATTACTCACATAATAAACCTTATTATACATTATATAGAAGGCCTCGGAGTCAGACGGGCCCTAAGTTGCGTGGTCAATACTGTAAGTCCTGCAGGGTTGTCCTACCCAAAGGGGTTAGTATTACATCTCACGATTGTATTATTCTACCATGCAATCATTTATTACATCTCTCATATAATTTTAAGGTGCTTTAGTTAGTATCCATATATTTATGTGGTGGACTGTACATGGTGATCTTTCACCTCTTCAAATTAATTGACTCAGGTTCCTTTCCCACACAAATCTAGCTTACCCTGGCACCTGGTTGTCGTCCAGGCACTGATCGTATGACCAATGACGATCACGTGTTGTGGAGGTGTTTTGAGGTGACCAGTGGAGGTGTGAGGTGGGGAGAGAGTTTGACAGCCAGATAGAGTTTAACAACGGGAACGAAAACATAGCCCAGAGATTCCTCTCAATATAGGGAATTCTCTTTTACTTATATATTTAGTACTTCTGTATACTATATTCAGTTGTTACTTGAATAAACATCAAAGTTGGTTTTGGATAACCACAGTCCTTTAATTTATTTTTACCTATAAGTGTTCAATCTAATATTTATATGGTAATTGGTGGTGGCAGCTTTACTTTAACTAATAGAAAGATTGTATAATATATCTATCATATATCTAATTCAACTACGAGCAAAGAACGAGAGCTGAGATCAACCTACACTTCAATCTACAATCAACCTATAACTAAAACATAATATCTAACTCCTAAGGACATCGACACCTTAAGTCATCTGTTACCCTTCTGTTGTTGAGATGTTAGATGGAGTTATGATAATATGTAAAATATAGCCAGAAGTCTAAGGGCATGGACACCCCAGAAGGGACACACAAGACTAATGCAGGACTGCATTAGAAGCCACTGAGGATCCACCAAGTGGAGAAATCATTTGGCAACATTTTAAATAGTGGCAGCATTCTTTTAATAATTATGACCACAGATTGGAGTTCTCATTAAGGGACTTCATTCTAAAAGCATTTTTTATAGCTTTCTTTTTATTCCTCTGTTTTTAAGCACTGAAATCTTCGCAAGAAGTTTCTTTTAATTTATGTTCCTGGCAGACATTTTAAAGTTATTTTGTATTCCTATATTTGTATTGTAAGCACTGAATTCTTCGCAAGAAGTTTCAATCGTTGTTAATGTTCCTGGCTCCTGCTTGCAGACACCAACCGTTTGGAGGGTCTGTATTTTAATAAGCACGCATATTTAGAATGTTTCAAACATTCTAACAGTATTTTATGATAGTTTTATTTTTCTTTGCTACTAATATTGTTAGTCATATACAGGGTGTCCCAGGAGGAAAGGGCATAACTTTGGGAAATGATAAAACAAGGTATTCTAATCATAAATTGTTCTATAACAAAAAGTCCAAATCTCAACCGATAAAAGATATTGAAGGTTTAATGTAGAGTCCTCCCCGCATCACTGTAATGGACTCTTCCATTTCAAATAGTTTCCAACTGCTCCATAGTGAGCTAATATGTGTATAATCATTTTGCAACTTACAGAATTATAGTATCTTTACAATAACATGGTAAAATAATTGCAGAAAGATGGAGGTGTGGTAGGCAGTAGGCCAGCTATGCCAGCCTTATGGGGAATTACTGAAGAAAATACCATTTTCAATATGCAATATCTCTATAACGGTCGAGATTTGGAATATTGTGTATAGAACATTTTAGGTTTAGAATATTTTGTTCTATCATTTCCCAAAATGATCCCCTTTCCTCCTGGGACACCCTGTATATGCAGTATATATATATATATAATTTGTTTTGTCCTAGGACCTAGAGTGTACCGGAAAAAAACATTATAAAGGTATATTATCACAGCCATTCTTCATATCCTTTCTATACTGGTAATGTTAGTGTGGTTTCGTCAGTGGAGTACCCGCCACACAGGATGCTGTTATCAGTTCCTAAAGTCACTAATATCGTAGCCAGTAGTTGGGGTTTTACAGCTGATGGCCACACAGGATGCTGTTATCAGTTCCTAAAGTCACTAACATTGTAGCCAGTAGTTGGGGTTTTACAGCTGATGGCCACACAGGATGCTGTTATCAGTTCCTAAAGTCACTAATATCGTAGCCAGTAGTTGGGGTTTTACAGCTGATGGCCACACAGGATGCTGTTATCAGTTCCTAAAGTCACTAACATCGTAGCCAGTAGTTGGGGTTTTACAGCTGATGGCCACACAGGATGCTGTTATCAGTTCCTAAAGTCACTAACATCGTAGCCAGTAGTTGGGGTTTTACAGCTGATGGCCACACAGGATGCTGTTATCAGTTCCTAAAGTCACTAATATCGTAGCCAGTAGTTGGGGTTTTCCAGCTGATGGTAAATTGTCATGTCATCATTTACTATTAATATTACGGATAGTGTTTTCAGTGCACACTCTATATACATTATGGTTATGAAATGGGTGTATTTAATAGGGCCCCTTCATCATTGACGACTTCGCCTATTAACATAAATAGTCTCCATTCAACATCCTGCGCCAGCAATTTGAATAACCCGCGCTGAAGATCATGGAGTACTCATCACAAGTGCACACCTAATTCCCTTATGGGATCTCATTTTGATTGGGTACCCTACAGAAAAAAACTCCGTAAAAAAGAAAAAAGAAAAAGATAAATTAATATCTGTTATTATATGACTTGCCATATACGTGGATTTCTCATGTTTTGCTTCCCCGATACCAGGCCCCCTAGCAGCCATCCTCATCCTTCCTTCTTCCGCGTCCCTCCCGATCACAGGGCTTGCGCCGTGTTCGCTTCATTCGACGTTCGCAGAGCTTCTAGTGAGTCCTTACTCATTTGTATATATCTGTGTTGCAGTAACAAGGTTTAGATTAGCTAGCACGGCTGCCAGATTGGTCGGTCCGCAGGAGGAGTGTGTTAAAATAGGGTACCATTGTCACAGGCGTCCAGGAGTCCCGGATGGGTGGACCGCGTGTGTTGTTTTATTTGTGTATGACGCCTTAGCTGTTGTGTTTACTTAGCTAGAAGGTGACCACGCTACAAGGCATGATACAGACTGTCATTATTGAGTATAGTATTTGCCACGTTCTACATTTATCGGCAAATGCTCTGGTTTAAGGGTGTCTGCATGTGGTGCTCCACCTTCCAGGGTTCGTGTTTTGCTTAGGCCCCATGTTGATGGCCTCCCTCTACTTGGTGCGGCTGCGGGTTCCCGAGCGTCTTCAGCTGGGATGTCTTCAGTTTACGTGGTCGTCATAATTAGGGGTCTCCGTCATAGGCTACAGGTAACTTAGGTGTCTAAATTTTTCTGTTGTTATTGATTACATTTGTTTCCCCCTGTGTTGGTTCTAGCATGCTAGTTCGAACCTTTGGGGCATGGGAGACGTCCCTATATGTCATGATGCATTTTATTATATGTGTGTGGGACTGCAGGAAAAGGGCTGTGCCATCCCTGTTTCCCGGCAGTTTTTGTTTGTTCCGGCGGCCCGTGCGGTGGGCCAAGTGTCCGCCTCTGGCGGATAGGAACATTCAGAAGATCCCGGCGTGGTTTGGCTGAACCACTCTCCCGGCGGAATTGCATTCCTACCAGGGCCACCATCTCGGCTCGCCGAGAGAACTCACCCTGTCTGGCCTAGTGACACGTAACAACTTCATCGCCTGCGGCAACATCAGTCAAATGTTCACTACGTGATATATTAGTTTTGCAAACTGGTTAGATACAGTCACAATTTAATAAGGTCAAGGGACCTGTGACGCTTGTCACAGGTAAAATTGTGAGAAATTCAGCTAGACTGATCCGGCGGAAGGTTAGAATAAGTGTGCACTTTTCACCAAGTTTCCGGCGGATTTGAGATAGGATGTATAATACCTCACAGGTTATCCTTATGAGCATTGATTCCTGGAAATTTTCTTTCCAGGCCCCCAGACTTCCCTTCCGGCGGAGTTGGCCATCGGATCCCGACGGAGGGGGGGGCCCTCTCTTTGAACGGCACTATGCCCAGATTTGATCTTTGTGCTACCCCCACTTGTTCCCTCTTACCAGTGTTTGCTCATACTTTCTGCACGAAATGTGTCAAGTGCCTCGGTCACTCACGCGACGTGTGGTTGTCGAAAAAGTGTGATATTTGCTCAGAATTAAAGTCCTCCTTGTTAGCTATAACAGACCTTTCATGTTTGGCGGCTTTACATGAAGTTAAAGCGACATTCAATACATATGCTAAAGATGTTGCCCATACGGCCCTCCAGTGTGATGACGAGGTCCTATGGCAGAAGCTTATTATAAAGTCACCTTTAGTAAAACCCGGTCCCTCTAAATCGGTCAGACCTAAGGTCAAAACTAAAGCCATAAGCAAAGAATATGTCAATAGTAGTAGTGAGAGCGACGTCACAGAGGTCCCCTCCTCGACCCGTGCCACGCGGCGGAGGTCGAAGTCTCCACGGCACCGCGTTCACCACTCTACCTCGGACTCTTCGAGGTCCCACAAACGCCGACGAGAAGAGTATGCCTCTTCAAGCAGCCGGCGGGAGACCCCACAACTGTCACCGCCCTCTGACTCTCAGACTCCTACGACTAGTGAGGAACACTCTAGGCATGTAACTTCGGATGTAACGTTTGCAATACCAATATTATCTCTAGTTCCCCGGGGTGTGAAATCAACAGGCCATAGTAGGGTACTGGCCGATCAATTTAGTGGTCGTCCGGCGGGGGCACAAGTTGTATCTCCGATGGACCAGGACCCCCAGCCTTTGGCGGCAGGAGGTTACTGGCGCCATCCAGAACCTTCTCTAGAACAGACTGAGGATAGCAACACCAACGTGTTGCCATCTTCGGTGCCTGATTTGTCTTGGCCCCCCGAGGGATCATGAGGACTCGCAAGAGTTATTATCACATGAACTCTTGAAGCAGAGTCAGGAGCCGGCGGATCCTATGTTCTCCCCGGCTCCTCAGTCACTTCCAAGTAATTATTCTGAAGCTAGTTCAAATTCATCCAAAGATACCTCACGACAATGGATGACTTCGGACCAGGTAAATTACTTATTACATAAGGTATTACAGCAGTACCAACTCCCTGCCTCGTCAGATCAGCCGGTTATCACCTCAACTGCTCCCGCTAGTACTTCTGTAGTGAGACCTTTAGATCTTCCGTCAATTTTGACGTCATCCCCGACCCCAGTGGAGGCAACGACCCCAGGTCCTGTAGGACCGGCGGCATTAGCTATGTCCAACCTGAGGGTGATCACTGACGTTCAACCGCCCCCCTTAAACAAGTTACCGGTGAGAAAAGGCCCTGTGCCTCTCCTCTATGGTGCTGATTTATCGTGGGTACCTGTATTACCAGAGAATCCTCTTATAGCTCAACCACCTGTGTCAGGAGACCCTCCAGTCCCCATGGAATGGTCCATAGAGATTAATAAGAATCGTAAATTTAGGGCTAAAGACGAGACAGGGAGGGTGCTAGATGTTCTAATTAAAGGTGTACCTAGTCCCCTTAATCCAGCATATTTTGTGTATTCACCTGCTCCGGCAGTCCCTTCCGCCGCTTCTGCACGACTTTTCGCTGACTGGTCGAAGGCTGATGGCATCAATGATGTCAAGGCCTTAAATGCTATTACGCCGGAGTTGGCTACAACTCCGGCTCTGGACCAAGCTCAGAACCCGGTCCTGCAGATGCGGCAGGTGGGCGCCGGCCCGTGGTTGGATTGGGAACTTGGGGCCCAGGTATTTGCCACTACTATTACATCCAAAGTGTCACACCAAATCCCCCAAGAGAATCACACTTATTTTTCTCTACCAGTGTCCAAAGCAGAAGGGGTACCACCAGCCTTACTAACTTTTCTGGCGGCCCCCAAAGTATCTTTGCATGCCTTAGATGACCCCTTTTCTCCAGCACCACCTGCTCAATTGGAGCGAGATTTTAGGTTACGAAATAAGGCTTACCGGATGTTCTCTCAATAGGCCTACTTGGTGAGCCATCAAGTAGCCACCTCTCTAGCACGTACGATCTCGGCCGTCACTGACCCCCAAATTCGGAGAACCATTGAGCTGTCTCGTAGACTGTCACTTCAAAATGTCATTCAGTCTCTAGGCGACATTAGAATCGTGATTTTGGAGGCGGTACAAGCTCGCCAAGATTTGAGAGTGCATCTGGTAAAGAAGTTGCCGGCGGACATAGGTCGCCGGGTAACTCTATCCCCGGTGCTTACGGCTACCCTTCTTAACTCTGAAACTTGGAGCTTAGTCTTTAATTTGGTATGTGGTTGGAAACAGGTTACCTCCCAAGCGAGGAAGGACCCCCCCCCAAGAAACCCTTTCATAAATCAAGGGGCGGTCACAAGCAGTACCAACCACATCCGAAACAGTCATCTCGAGACCCTAGACTACCCCCTCAGCAGGGAGGTCCTCAGTACAAAAGCAAACAAGGTAAGCCTCATGGGTATAAAGGTAAGGCCCCATATAAAGGTAATCCGAACACTGCACAAGCCAAAACTAGTCAAGCGTCCGATGCCAACACACCTCCCCCTCCAAAAAACTAGCCACTCATCCTCCCCACATCCTGGAGTCGAGCTCAAAGACCCGGGATTGGGAAGTTGCCGTGACGGACGATCCCCGGTTGCACCTGGGGTCGTTCCGTTCATTCCGCTCAGCCTGGCCCAAGTATACCTGGGCCAGAAAAGTAGTGAGCAAAGGAATTACCTGGCGATGGCTCCGGCGGCCCCGACTGCGTCAGCCGCAGAAGTATACCCCAGTGTCTCAGGAGGAGGAGGCCATAGTACAAGAAATTATTGCCAAACGAGTTCTTATTCCAGTCAATGCATCCCAACTAGTTTTCACGTCACACCTCTTTTTAGTGCCAAAAAGGGACAGTGTGCAAATGCGACCAGTTCTAGATCTCTCGCAACTGAACACATTTATAGAGAATTCACCCTTCAGGATGCTGACTATAGGCCTACAGCAACTCATACTCGCACTCCCACCGCAAGGTTGGATGTGTTCGATCGATCTCAAAGATGCCTATTGGCATGTCCCTATAAACAAGAGGTTCCAAAAGTTTCTCACCTTGAGAATCCGGCAAGAGACTTACGTCTGTCAAAGAATGCCATTCGGGCTGAACCTAGCACCAAGAGTTTTCACCAAGCTTGTCAGGCAAGTCCTTTTACCCCTATTAGTTCAAGGCATACAGGTGTTTTGGTATCTGGACGATTGGCTAATAGTGGCAAACTCGTTAGAATTATGTCAGGTGTTACGACTGGGGTTCAAATATATCAGGGCTCTTATTCATTGGACTAGTAATGGCATAAATGCTACAACGGAAAGCGCTAGATCCAACCTCTGATGTATATTCCCAGTGAACAAAGAACACAAATACTCTACAGAGTTCTATATGCAATAATAGGCTACCAAACTCTCAATAAATGTGTGTCTACTCTAGGCTTAATGTTATGTGAAAACAGCCTATTACTACCTATAACCGAAGGTGCTTGGTCATGGTATGAAAAGTAAGGTGGCAAGAGAAGTTACAGCTTACGTTACTTTAATCAATAAATGTCAGGCACTCCTGCATGAAAGTAAGTGCACTAAAGTCCTTCAACACTAACAAGCAATCTTCTTTAAATGTTAGATGCTATAAAGATGCTCGTATCGGAAATGGAACCCAAAAAGGCAGGCAGCGGAACAATGCTCGTGCAGGCTATGCACACAAAAAGGCAGAGTATATAATGCCGTCGGAGCCAAGAATATCCTAAACACTACAACAATAATAATCGCCACGACAATGCAGTATTCCTATCAACAAAAAGAGCCTAAGTCGTTTGTGTCTCCATACATCAAACTAGGCTGCGAAATGCTTGTGTAATAATAAATGGGTATGCATAAAAAGAGTAATTAGGTTAATATACTTAATGTCTACTATGATTGATGAAGTCTAGCTAGAGTCAATGATACGAGATACTGGTGCGCATGGCATGCTGCATAGCCTAGTGCAAATCTCAAGTCTGTGCGTCAAATATTACGTTATAATGAAGGGTAGCTCTCTTGAGAAACCTTAATACCGAAGTATTAAGCGTTCTGCTGGCGTACCTCAAAGACAAACAATCGAGACTAGAACAGTGCAGAATGGTATAGGCAAAAAGCCCTCATTCGTGCATGCTCTACTCTCAATGGCACACAGACTAGAATTTACTCAATCAACTCCAGTTCTCAGGTATGTCGTGCAGCTTTTTCCTAAAGCCAGCACTCATAGGAAACAATACCTTATAATATCAGACTCCTAGTCTAGCATTATCTAATCCAGCAGAACACTAATAATTATAGGACGCGGTACTTAAACAATATAAATGCCAACCAATGCTTCGTGATCCACTTATCTTAACAACTAAACATACATAGGTTATATCAGACCTTAACGCACAATACAACTGGCCAGCATGAAGCTGATTTTGCAGAGTTAACCAGCCATAATATTAATAAAAGGTGGTGAAAGATATGGAAAATGAGAGAGATAGGCAGAGGAAAAGATTCTCAGGTGCAGAGCAGGGGACAGGTAGCAAGGGATGAGATAGATGCATTCTAGAAACCAGATCTGAGGGAGAGAGTGGCGAGGAACTGTATATATACTCGCACTAGCTCGAGGCGCGTGGGAAAAAAGCGGTTACAAGTCCTCTAGCCACTAGCATGGGAGCTAACAGCATGGTAAGGACCTCTCTTAACCAACCCCCACGAGGCAGCCAGCCGTGACATCATAGAGCGGGACAAAAACACTGCGTGCTCCCTCTCACTCTGTTCTACTCTCTCTCTCTCTCCCAGATCCCATCATTACTAGTTAATGATAAAACATATACTTTACAATTAAATATATAAAGCCTTGA
The DNA here is from genome assembly GCA_037953745.1 of Lithodes maja. Taxonomy (NCBI): domain Eukaryota; kingdom Metazoa; phylum Arthropoda; class Malacostraca; order Decapoda; family Lithodidae; genus Lithodes; species Lithodes maja. Next base: position 19,014 of record JBAKBP010016869.1, read on the forward strand.
CATGGGTGAAAACAAAGAGCCTTTCTGGACTGCCCATGACACAAGCTTTCATATGAAATAAAGCACACTCTAATACATAAACTGTAGCCCCATCCACTGCCCTGGCGATCCTAGCGAGTCACTGTAGGACAAGCCATGCGGTTCTAATGGAGTGGTTAATGTCACACACCCCCCAAGATTTTTCTCAGAGGCCCCAAGGCTCACAAAAATATGATGGTTAGAACCCATGCTATATCTCCACTTCCCATCACCCAGCGGCAGTAAAATCTCTGGCACAGTTCTTCAACAAAACATTTTTCAAAATTATAACCCTCCCCAACACCATAGGTTAAATTATATGTAGTTATGCTCCTCAAGAGCGAGCTTCTCTAGCCCAGCATTCTGAGAGGAGTGCAACTCAGAATTACTGCTATAACATACTAAAAAAATTCAACTATCAAAGAAAGAGTTTTTTATTTGATTTTTATGTTTATAATTTGTTTATTTCGGCTGCACTATAGGGGCAAGCCTAGTTTTTTCTTCTATACCAAACGCTCAACTCCTGCTTTACGACCCAATACGCTGGGCTACAACCGCGAGCCAACAAGCACCAAGCGCAAAATACTATTCAAACTAAAGCAGGAGGCTACCCGTGTGTCAATCTACCCAGGATCATATACCCTTGAACGACCATCTGCAACCACGTTGTCACAACCGGCAATATGGCGTATGTCCAGGTTATATACCAGTAACCTTAGTGACCACCTGGTCAGCCTCATATTCCGATTGTGAAACTGGTCCAAGAACTTCAGAGGGTGATGATCTGGGTAAACTACAACGACCGGACCATAGGCTGGAACATAGACCTCGAAATGCCCCAGCGCAAGCACAACCGCCAGCAGCTCCTCCTCGACAACAGAGCAGCTCCCCTGGGCCGAATTGTACTTCTCCGAGCAGAAACTAACAGGATGCTCCAGCCCATCATCGTCCTTTTCCACAAGGACGGCACCAGCCCCCACACCACTAGCCTCCGTTGCTAGTTGGAAAGGTAGGCTAAAGTCAGGGGCCCTGAGGATTGGGTGAGTGCACAACAGGTGTTTTACTTCTCTAAACACCTTCTCACACTCAGGCGCCCATTTGAACTTCTTATCCTTCCAGTTATCCTCCACCTGAGCTTGACTGTCCCGTTCTCCTTCTCCACCTTGACTGCTAAACGTCATCACAGGCACAGTGAGAGGCTCAGGGGGGTGCCTCCCATACTCCTTCATGGGATTAACATGACATAACTGATTGCGCTTCCGTCTGTCTGGAGTGGCTACCAAGTAAACCAGGTCCGATAGCTCCTCCACCACCCTATAAGGACCAGCGTACTTCGCGGATAAGGGGTGACCTACAAGGGGCAGTAGAATCAACACCTCCTGACCCACGTGAAACTTCCTGAGTTCAACCTTGAGGTCGTACCTGTCCTTTCTGAGGGCCTGAGAGCTAGTCAAATTACGGCCAGCCAACTCCAGACTGCGCAACATCCGTTCTCGACTGTTGAGGACACACTTGAGGTTTGAGGAACAAGGTTTTTCTGCGCCCTCCCATACTTCTTCAACCATATGGAGAGGCCCTCTGACACGGTGTCCAAAGATGAGCTCATTAGGGCTGAATCCCAAACTCTCCCCAGGTTTTTTTTTTTTTTTTTTTCTATGTGATTGAGGGAGGCAAAAGGCATAACTGCCTATAGCGAGTGCCTCCCCCATAGTTGAAAGAGTGACAGGGCCAAAATCAAGGGACGTTCGAGCCAAAATGCCTGGACACACGGAGTTTGAAGCAATTTAAGTCATAGGAAGAGGGAAAGACTGATTCTGGGAGAGAGTTCCAGAGCTCAGATGTTGAGTAGAAGAAAGTTTGAGAGTAACGTTTCACTCTTGGGTTGGAGAGTTGCACAGAGTAGGGGTGGGATTGAGTTGCTTGAGTTGAGGTACCTCCCACACAGCAAACAAAACACATGGCAGGCCAAGATCCCAATCCCTCCCACTCTCAAAGCAACAACAACGAAGCACAGATTTCAAGGCTGAGTGCCATCGCTCTAACACACCCTGGCTCTCCGGATGATACGCAGATGACACAACCCCAACAATCCCATGCTGCGGCATTGCTTGAACAAAGAGGCTAGAAGTGAAGTTGGGTCCCCGGACTGACTGAATCCCCTGCGGGTAACCATACCGGGAAAAATACACTAGCAAGCTTCGGACCACCGTCTTCGCCGACCCATTTCTCATAGGGTACGCGTCAGGGTACCTTGTTGCTACATCTCCCGACTGTGCATCACTGTCCTCCTTCAACTCTTTCGTCTTTTTAAGCCCATCCTCTGCCTTTTCCACAACAGTTGCTGGGTCTTCTTCAGACTCGACATTTGGTCCTAATACTGAGTCCCCGAGAAGGTCCGTTGATACTAAACTCTCAACCGCATCAACTTTCAACCCCTTCTCGGTACCCTTCCTCCGCTGATCTAAAGATTGTTGACCAGAATGTGACTCTCTGGATGCAGGATCTCCGGTGTCAACACACGCCATAGGCTGCCCCGGACACTTCTCAACCCACTCCTGCTCCTCCCTACTCACGTCGGCCGGCTTCTCGGCAACGACCAAGGGTGGAGCCTCAGAAGTAGGTCCCGCAAAGTCGTTGCCGAGAAGGAGGTCGACGCCCCCAACAGGTAACTTCTCCCCAATTCCTACATCCAGGTCACGAGTCACACCATCAACTTCCACCTTCATTCTTACAAGCGGGTATGACCTTGTCGCATTAACTCCCTGAACCACAACCACCCGCGCCGTATTGACAGGTTTACCAGTGAAATTTCTCAACAGTGTTTGCGATGCCCCAGTGTCACGCAAAATTCTCACCTCATGTCTTCTACCCCCCCACTCCACACAACCGAGTCCCCTGTGGTCACTAAAGGCATCACGGACAGGGAATAAGCCTTCCGGATCCTTCTGCACTGGCAGTGTATTTACCTCGGAAGAAATGCCTCTAACAAACTCCGATGTCCTCTTGAACACTCCAATGCCGTGACCAAAAGACACGGCTGCCGGAGGAGGTCGACTAGGGCACTCATTTGCCTTATGACCCTCCTGGTGGCAACTAAAACACATAAATTTTGGTTTCGGCTTATACTGTGATGTAAAAGGCCCCTGACTTTTCACATACGGTGTGGTGTAAGGTTTGGATTCAGTTTTAGTTTCATGGCTCTTCTGTTTAAATGTGTCATTGTTCCGGGGAGGGGGAGGATAACGGTCCTTAGCACTTACATCGTACTTCTGTGAGGACCCGCAACCCCGAATCAATGACAGCCGTCGATCAGCCATTTCTGCTGCTTCGACTAGAGTTCTTGGGTTTTTCTCCTTCAAGTTCAAATTTAGATCACCGCCCGTGCTCTTAAAGAACTGCTCCAACATCATCAACTGCTTAACTCCATCAAATGTTGTGACCTTCTCAGATCGGAGCCAGTTCCCCATAGCATCGGACAAGTCCCGGGCGTGTTCCAAAAAGGTGCTATCTCTTCCCTTAGTTACACCCCGGAACTTCAAACGGTACGTTTCTGGTTGCAGTTCGTAAGCCCTCAGGACAGCCTCCTTGAGATCCTCATACACAATACATGACTCCAAAGGTAACGCATCGTAGGCTTTAAGACCCTTGCCTATTAATCTAGAGGATACAAGTGCTGCCCATTTATTCTCTGGCCACTGGTGTTCCCGGCACTTCTTCTCAAAGCGTGCGAAAAATTCTGTAACACCACTCTCATCAAACACCGGAACCAGTTTCAATAAGTGCGAGAGAGATTGATCATGAGCACAGTTACCAGCCCCAAGTCGCTGTCCCGTTGTCTCTACTCGCGACTTCTCTACGTCCCTGTCGGCACAGTACCTAGTCGACTCAGCTTGTAGTTTTGCTAGCTCTATTTGCTGCTCACCTGCCCTGATAGCCTTTCTCTCTTCGATCTTAGCTAATTCGAGCTGAAGCAATAATTCTGGAGATAACCCTTGAGGAGGTGAAGGTGCTACAATGTTTGAAATTACCGGTGGTCTCCCCAGGGGCAACCCACCCTGCCAGTCACCACCCAACTGCGGAAGCGTACCCGGGGTCGGCAAACTACTGGGATGGCTGGGAGTCGAGTGTAGGGGAAGCATGGCCGAAGGGCTCTGAGCACTCAACCCATCTCGCTCACCAGTCACCCTGCCCAGTACACACGTTATCAAGTTATCCTTGGTCATGCTGCTAGTAACCGCATGACCGATAGCTGTGGCCAGGAATTGAAGACCGTACCGATCCATACCCTCCAACCGCTCGGCAGTAACAGGCCATTGCAAAAATATCCTAGCATCCTCCTCACAGTTCACCCGATTAACCCTTTCATCATGCTGCTGTTCCTCAGTTTCGACATTACGTACTGTGTCTCCATTCTCCTCTGATCCGGTATAAGACATGATGCTCACAAAAATTTCCCACCTCAATATTCAGAAAAGAAGTACCCCAAACTCTTATACCTCAATATACACACAAAAATTCTCGGAAATACTCAAGGGCTATACTATGTTGCAAAAAAAAATTATTCTTGCTGATCCCCGCAAAATATTCTCCAAAACAACAAATGTTCCCTGCTAATAAATGTAGGTTCACCAAATCCTAGGTAAGGTCGCCATTTGTTACGACTGGGGTTCAAATATATCAGGGCTCTTATTCATTGGACTAGTAATGGCATAAATGCTACAACGGAAAGCGCTAGATCCAACCTCTGATGTATATTCCCAGTGAACAAAGAACACAAATACTCTACAGAGTTCTATATGCAATAATAGGCTATCAAACTCTCAATAAATGTGCGTCTACTCTAGGCTTAATGTTATGTGAAAACAGCCTATTACTACCTATAACCGAAGGTGCTTGGTCATGGTATGCAAAGTAAGGTGGTAAGAGAAGTTACAGCTTACGTTACTTTAATCAATAAATGTCAGGCACTCCTGCATGAAAGAAAGTGCACTAAAGTCCTTCAACACTAACAAGGAATCTTCTTTAAATGTTAGATGCTATAAAGATGCTCGTATCGGAAATGGAACCCAAAAAGGCAGGCAGCGGAACAATGCTCATGCAGGCTATGCACACAAAAAGGCAGAGTATATAATGCCGTCGGAGCCAAGAATATCCTAAACACTACAACAATAATAATCGCCACGACAATGCAGTATTCCTATCAACAAAAAGAGCCTAAGTCGTTTGTGTCTCCATACATCAAACTAGGCTGCGAAATGCTTGTGTAATAATAAATGGGTATGCATAAAAAGAGTAATTAGGTTAATATACTATGTCTACTATGATTGATGAAGTCTAGCTAGAGTCAATGATACGAGATACACTGGTGCGCATGGCATGCTGCATAGCCTAGTGCAAATCTCAAGTCTGTGCGTCAAATATTACGTTATAATGAAGGGTAGCTCTCTTGAGAAACCTTAATACCGAAGTATTAAGCGTTCTCCTGGCGTACCTCAAAGACAAACAATCGAGACTAGAACAGTGCAGAATGGTATAGGCAAAAAGCCCTCATTCGTGCATGCTCTACTCTCAATGGCACACAGACTAGAATTTACTCAATCAACTCCAGTTCTCAGGTATGTCGTGCAGCTTTTTCCTAAAGCCAGCACTCATAGGAAACAATACCTTATAATATCAGACTCCTAGTCTAGCATTATCTAATCCAGCAGAACACTAATAATTATAGGACGCGGTACTTAAACAATATAAATGCCAACCAATGCTTCGTGATCCACTTATCTTAACAACTAAACATACATAGGTTATATCAGACCTTAACGCACAATACAACTGGCCAGCATGAAGCTGATTTTGCAGAGTTAACCAGCCATAATATTAATAAAAGGTGGTGAAAGATATGGAAAATGAGAGAGATAGGCAGAGGAAAAGATTCTCAGGTGCAGAGCAGGGGACAGGTAGCAAGGGATGAGATAGATGCGTTCTAGAAACCAGATCTGAGGGAGAGAGTGGCGAGGAACTGTATATATACTCGCACTAGCTAGAGGCGCGTGGGAAAAAAGCGGTTACAAGTCCTCTAGCCACTAGCAAGGGAGCTAACAGCATGGTAAGGACCTCTCTTAACCAACCCCCACGAGGCAGCCAGCCGTGACGTCATAGAGCGGGACAAAAACACTGCGCGCTCCCTCTCACTCTGTTCTACTCTCTCTCTCTCTCCCAGATCCCATCATTACTAGTTAATGATAAAACATATACTTTACAATTAAATATATAAAGCCTTGACATGGGTGAAAACAAAGAGCCTTTCTGGACTGCCCATGACACAAGCTTTCATATGAAATAAAGCACACTCTAATACATAAACTGTAGCCCCATCCACTGCCCTGGCGATCCTAGCGAGTCACTGTAGGACAAGCCATGCGGTTCTAATGGAGTGGTTAACGTCACACAGGATAATGTCAACTGAGTGTTAGCTCATGTACAAGCCCTAGGGTTCAAGGTGAACTTGGCAAAGTCACGTCTTGTCCCCTCAAGGACGATTCAGTGGATAGGGCTGATCTGGGATACCGCCGCTCTGACTCTTACACAGAGTGCGGACAACTGCAACAGGTTTCGAATGAAACTGTTCCGGTTCCTCCACAGTCTGGATACGACCAGGAAAACGTGGGATTCCCTGATCGGTTCTCTCAACTGGATACAATTAACTGCCAAACTAGGCCGACTGAAAACCAAGCGATTAATCCTGGAAGGCAACAAAGTGTTCCCTCTCTTGCCGGAGAAGGAATTATGGCCAATTCCTCCATTAATCCACAACTTGCTCTCGGCCTGGACCAAGCACGAAGTCCTCTATTCAGTCATGTCATGGATTTCTCCTCCACCTACGGTTTGGATAGACACGGACACCTCTGGGTCCCTGGGGTGGGGATATCAGTCAAGTCTAGGCCACCAGGGACAAGGCATTTGGGGGGCAAACAGTCAGTCACATATCAACAAGCAGGAGCTTTTAGTTCCCCTGTTTTTTCTCCAAACTCACGGCACGATTTTGGAGAACAAATCAATAGCGTTCAGAATGGACAATCAAACTGCATTTTTGTTTTTTTTTGCATTCAGAAGCAAGGCTCAGTGAGGTCACGAGAGTTGTTGAGAGTTTCAGAACAAATGTTTACCCTAGCAGACTCGCTAGGGATTCATCTGCATGTCACATACCTCCCCGGCGTGGCGAATGTCTGGGTAGACGCTCTCTCTCGCCGGCGGAGTACTTTAGTAGAATGGACAATCAAACAGGCGATCTTCAACAAGATAATTGCAAAGCCGGCCTGTCCACAAGTAGACCTGTTTGCATCAACGCAGAACCACAGACTGCCACTCTTTCTGACCCGTCACGAGGTAACCCCGGCGGGGGGACCTGATGCATTGCTGGTGGACTGGAACAAGTGGACCTCGATCTATCTGTTTCCGCCACCAGACTCTGTGTTAATGAGCAAGGTCATTCACAAACTAAGGGATTACCGGGGCCGAGTAGCGCTGATCGCGCCGCTCTGGCCGGCTCAGGTATAGTACCACCAATTGCAACAGTGGTGCCGGACCCCGGTGTCCCTCCCGGTCTCCGCCTTCCACTTGGAAGCGATTGGCAACCTTCGGACCTCTCAAAGTTTTTCCTTATGGATGTTTCTCGGCCAAATGGCTAAATAAATTTGGGCCTAGTGTCACTCAAAAGCTCTTGAATCAGTACACCCCGTCTACCAGGAGACAATATCAATCACATTGGAAAACTTTTATGACCTGGATTGTGGAATCGAGGCAGACAACTGCTTCGTCAGCCTTAGTATTCAAGTACTTAGATTATCTGTTTGAGCAGAAACATTTTTCGGTTATAACGTTAAAGAATCATCTGTCGGCCATTAGGACCCCTTTCCTTGATCTCACCGGCCTTTCCATACCGCAGGCGGAGGAGAAAGGTTTTATGAGGGCATGTTTCAAACTTCGTCTTCCTCCTCGCCAGCTCATGCCCACCTGGTCCCTTGATAAAGCTTTGGAATTGCTACAGTCCCGCAAGTATAATCATGCGCCGGACTTTGACTCACTTTTTAAGAAAGCGGTTTTTCTCATGGCACTTGCCACTGTATCAGAGCTGGCGGCGATGAGCAACGAACCAAACTATCTCAGGTTTGGGAGGCTGCACGACCATGTACAAATCGCGCCGTCTCCCTCATTTATTGCAAACAATTAACATTCAGACCATGTCTTCTCTGAATTTTCAGTCCCGGCCCTCAAGAGGGGCCTCATTCATCACATGTTATGTCCTGTGCAAGTGCTCACAAAGTTTATGAGGGCTGCACAACCTCGCCAACCAGGTGCTTTATGGGTGAACCGAACAGGTACGCGTGCTACGAAACGGAAGTTAGCTTCTTTAACCCGGCAAGCGCGATAGGCCTCACGGAAGGCTTCCTATAGGGAACGCGATAGGCCTCACGGAAGCAAGACCATAAAAAAAGCTTTCCAAAAAAAAAAAAGGGCCTATCAAAACAAAGGAATTTGTCTCTAGGTGAGATAATTCCCCTCCAGTACTCATCCATGTAAATCTCACCCACCCCCCTCCCCTCCTTCCCCACCTTATTCCCCCCTCCCTCCCCTCCTCAATTATCACCTATTTTCCCTCTTATTATCATCATTTATCGGTTATTTTTCTCTCCCGCGATAATGTAGCACAAGTGGGTTGCAGAAAAGATCGTTATGTAACACCCAGACACCGGCCCACACCGCCCCGCTCGTCTCAGTTACCTCACAGACAGCGAGAGAGGAGGGTTGCCTGTGGCTCTCTCTCGCCTGAGATTATGACCGGGTGGCCAATATCTTCGTTTTTCACCACCCAAATGCTTTTCCCACTTATTTTAGCACTCTTGAAGGTTCATATATACATCATATATGTAAAATAAAAGCATACCGAAAACAAATAATGCTCTATATTGTAAATATAACGAATTCTGTCAGAATCCAAGGCTAGAAATGCACAAATAACTACCCTAGCCCCTAGGTCTATTTAGCGCTTGTCAGGTTAATAGTAGACATTATTAACTCCTTCAGACATATTATGTTCCAGTAAGTCCACGGAGGTGGGCGCCCGGTATCATTGCCACTGCACCACACAACTGTCAAAACCACACTGCTGGCCGTTAAAATTATCGGAGGAACCTGGGGTTGCCACCAACCGACAGATCTTCATCTAACTTACCGGACTTACTGAGCTGATATGACACACAATCGCGTCATAAACTTATTGGAGAGGCATGTAGATAAGTCCATATGACGCGATCGCGTCATATGAGTTTTTGGTCATAAGTTCCATATGACGCGATCGCGTCATATATGTCGCAAGGAGTTAAGGAAAGCAACCCCGGCGTGTTAGGTCGGGCTTACGACATTAGGAAGTGGGCGGTGTCTCTCAGATTTTCAATTTTCAATTGAGGATATTGCTAAGACCCAGCTTTGGGCTTCCAACCATACATTACTGACACGCTACCTGTCGGTCGCTCTAGATAAATCAAAGCATACTTGTGTAGCTTTATGGCAACGGGTACAGTAGGTAGTATGTTTTTATTAATTAATTGTTAAAAAGGTGGGGGGGGGGGGGGGCTGTGCGGAATAAGACCATTCCCCTCTGTACCCTTGGAGATTGTGATATATCACGAGCTGTGATAGGATGAGTTCTCAGTCCAGTATTTAGTCGTGTTAATTTTAAGAGAGTTTTCACATAGTTGCAACTAGGTCTATATTTTGTTTACCAAAGTGCACAGTGAGATTACTGTACAATTAGTTTTAAGATCAGAGCTAGTACCTACTGCAGGGTCTCGCTCGGTAGGATACGGATATGTCATACTTTTTCATGCATAAGGTCGCCTGCAACGGCCTTACCATGAGCAAGCAGTTCTTAATGCCATGCACTGCTAGCAAATCTTTTATACCTTTTTTATATTTTGTATTGTATACAATAAAAATCTTAAGAAAAAAATGTATTCGGATTTTCTTCCCTAAGGTTAGGATAATTTACGAATGACCCGCCTCCAGTCTTGATATTCAGGCGAAGTCTTCAATGCTGAAGGGGCCCTATTCAATTATAGGTTTGATTCCCAAAGGGAAGTAGAGAAAACCTAATATTTAGTATGGCCCCGTAATCATTGAAGACTCGGGCCCTCCCAACCATCCCACTTCCCATTCGTTGATTTCCATAGTTTTTTCTTGGTATATCAGTGAAGGACGAGGATGGCCACTAGGGGGCCTGGTATCGGGTAAGCAAAACATGAGAAATCCACGTATATGGCAAGTCATATAATAACAGATATTAATTTATCTTTTTCTTTTTTATTTTTTACGGAGTTTTTTTCTGTAGGGTACCCAATCAAAGTGACGATCCAGATCCCATAAGGGAATTAGGCGTGCACTTGTGATGAGTACTCCATGATCTTCCGCGCGGGTTATTCAAATTGCTGGCGTAGGATGTTGAATGGAAACTATTAATGTTAATAGGCGAAGTCGTCAATGATTACGGGGTGGGGCTCTACTAAATATTAGGTTTTCTCTACTTCCCTTCGGGAATCAAACCTATAATATAGTATCCATAATAATCTACCTTTCTATTAGTATATTGGCAGTAATATACCCATCTTCTACCGGTTACAAGGTTCAATCACTATCAATACACCCAATGACCTTGTATACTTGTTCATGCCCTTCTTATTGTTAACAGTGTATGGTAGGTTTTACCCAGCTGAAGATAGACTACCATGTCTTTATTTTCATTTATCAGCTATTACCAACATTTAGTAGAGAAATATGATATTAATTATGAAAACTTGATATAAATATGAAGCAGTGACTTACTAGCTTCATATTGTTGTAGTGTAATATGTTGTTAATTATGTCAGTCAGTCAGTAGCGCCAGCCCTTACTCCCACAAGGGGTAGGGAGGATTATTGTTAAGGAGGGTGACCTGTATTTTTTATCTCCCTCTGGGTCGTATCCATTCACCCTACGTTTATCCCCATCTAGGTGTCGATTGTTTCCTGGCGAGCGGTAGCGAGCCAGCATATTCTATAAAATGTTTTTGACAGCAGGCTTAATATGTACATTTTTCGATAGAAAAATGTCTCCAACTATAGACTGGTAGCCTATAGGTGGTAGCTTAATTACAAAGTGGATGCTGAAGGCTTGAGCAATGTATAAGATATATAGGCTAGATCAAATTATACAGTATGAGTTGAAAGGAACACAGAATATTAGAACTAGTAATAATCAAGTTAACCCGAGGAGAACGCATTGATGTTTTTAAAACGCCCGCGTATGCGAAAAAATACCATCGATTCTGACAGAATTTGTTATATTTACCATAAAGCTTACCGGTACAGCATTATTTCTGCTCCATGTGCGTATATTTTATTTATATGATGTACATATGAACAGTTAATACCAGAATATATGTGTAAACAGCATATATCTAGTGGAAAAACGTATATGTGTGGCAGGAGGGGGTAGAGGGAGGTGTGAGAGAGAGCGACATACATGTGCTTCGTGGGCCTGCTCAAGGCAAACTGACTCTCCCAGTTGTCATCCGCGCATGTGAAGGTAACGAGGAAGTATGGGAGACCATGACTCATCCTATCTTGTGCAGGGAAAGGAGGAATGGCGAAAATAGAAAGAAAAATAGCCAATAATTGAGGAAGGGGGAAGTGGCTGCGATGGGCGTGCCAAGAGGGGGACTGAAGATAACTGCGATGGGCGTGTCATTGGGAAGGGTATCGGTTGAGATGGATGTGCTGAGAGGAGAGGTTTTGGATGTGATGGGTGTGCCAAGGGAAGGTGCGGAGGTGACTGTAATGGGCGTGTCACTTGGAGGGGTTTTTACTGTGAAGGGCGTGTCAAAGGAAAGAGGTTGGGCTGCAATGGGCGTGCCCAGGATAGGGGTTGAGGCTGCGATGGGCATACCACAAAAAGAATTGGCTGCGAAGGGCATGACAGATAGGTTGATTAGGACAACTTCAGACAGACTGCAAGTAGTGTTCTTGTCTTCTCTGTCTGCTGGACAGTTGAGGGCAAGAAGGGCTGGTCTGGGCTGTTGGTGAATGTTGTGAAGCCCTTTCTTCATGGATGTGTTAATCTGGTTACCTGGGTACCCAGGTAGCTAGGTGGTGGTGGAGGGGTGACAGCAATTTAGTACAACTCCCTTCGTTTTCTCTAGGTCGATAGAGAGTAAACAGGAACTTCTTTAGGATTAACTCTTGCGTTATTTATCACTCCCGCGAAGTTGAAGTTGTTTCGCTGCTCTGGTCTTCTTTCTGCTTGTTCTTGGTCTCCTTCTGGTGTCTTATTTTTGTATTGTGATACAACACATATGATGCAGAGTCATAATAGTTTCATATTTTGTCATTAGCACCTAACGAGCGGCCTAGGCGGTAATTTATATGTACCGCCCAGCTGGGTGTTTTTACCCTAAATAGGGTTGTTTACGTGATAATTTTCATGCCTAAATTAGACCCAGAGCGTAAAACAAGTATCTATCCCTGAAAGGGCATAAACAGAGCTTTCCAATGACACCCCAACCATCCTTGTACGACCGTTAGTTTTCTTGCAACGATCGCGCAACACGAGTGCAAAAACCATGTAATTAGGCACTTTCCCTACATAATTCCCTGTGTAGCGAGTGTGAGGGGGGAAGGGAGGGTGGTTTTCACTTCAGTTGGCCCACCGCGGTGGTGTGCGACGGTCATAGCCTTACTACGCTCCTCACACCGCTCAGCTCTCTCTCTCTGCAACATTACGTGCTGAAAATGGCACACGACATAAGTTGTGAACTGCCACTTAGACCAAATTTTTTTTCACACGACATAAGTTGTGCGCCGCCAATAAAGGGTTAAGGAATGAGACATCAACTGCTAAAGGATTGAATTTACCGTCAGTTAAAATAAACAGACTATAGTTGGTTTGATTTAAGTTGGCAGTAAACTATATCCCTTAGCAACTGATCTCTCGATAGGTAATGGAAATATATGAACTACTATGTCTGTGCATAATGTTAATGCCAAGTTCTCATAATTAACAACATATTTCGCTACACAATCTTCGTAATAGCTGCGTAATCAAGACATTATGGCATTTTACCTTTAACTGAACATAAACAGACTAGTTCAGGGGGTCAAACCCAAACAATTTGGTCAAAACACTGGAATGAATAAGAGGAATATAATACATTTATAAGAAATTATATTGGGTTGGCCATTATATGATTTCCAAAGACAATAAGAACTATATATCACAGCTAACTTTGTATTTTCGATAGTAATAATAATTATAAAATAGAAGGGGTTATTTTTTTGGTCTATTTATTTATTCATTTTATAGTAACCTCACTAGACCTCCATCAAGCTTAAAAAACACTCCCTAGACCCCCTTCAAGATAAATTTGTACATTTTTCGGTAGAAAAATGTCCCAGCCGAAGGCCGATTCCTCCTAGAATTACAGGCTCGCTATCGATCGCCAGGAAAACAAATTGTATGGTAACCTCAATAGACTCTCTCCTTTTATAGGTTAGCTGGAAAAAGTAGATACCACCCATTACACTAAAAAAAGTCAATATTCGGTATACAATCTATGGATGGGCAACACTATTCAACATAACATAATTCCAAATTGCCACTGATTTAACTAGCTGTCAATATTGGTACACTCTTAACAAAACTAGCATATAAAATAGGTAGGAAAAATGTATAAAAGATCATTGGGTATACTAATAGTGACTTGCCTTTGTAATTGGTATAAGATAGATTTATTACCAGCAAGATAGCTTTCCATGGGTAGATTATATACCCTTACATAACCATTATTGTCCATACGTTCAAGTGGCAGAGCTACTGGTATACTCGGTGTCAGCGACTCTTAGAAAATTACGGCCCACTTATATGACATTACTTCCAGCTCATTGATTTGTACGACCGTCATTATTAAAAAACTTTGTTAGGAATAAATAATGACAACAAAACGAGACATTGGACAGGGTCGCAATAGCCAATCAGCTGGAATTATGGACATATACAGGTAGGTGGCCCGTTATTTTCTCAGAGTAGCTGACACCGAGTATAGGTTATGGTATTGTAGCTAAATATGAGTGTGTAATTACAAAGCCAATACAGAGCCTTAACCCTTTCAGCATGATGACGTCATGTTGATCTTATTCAGGCTAACATTAGACAATTTGTGTGAACTTCGGGAGCACCTGTAGGATATTAAAGGGTGTCAACTTAATTAAGTTGTGAGAGTACATTGGTAATGTGCATATCTGTGCCCCTAAGGTGTCTAGAGATCCTACCTAACCTCAATAAAATAGCTTAACACCTTACGAGCGGCCTATGCGGTTTATTTATATGTACCGCCCAGCGGGGTGTTTTTAGCCAAAATAGGGCTCTTTACGTGATCATTTTCATGCCTAAATAAGACCCAGAACGTAAAACAAGTATCTATCCCTGAAAGGGCATAAACAGAGCTTTCGAATGACACCATAACAATCCTTTTATGATGGCTAGTTTTCTTGCAATAACCGTGCAACGCGAGTGCAAAAAGCATGTAATTAGGCACTTTCCCCATACAATTCCGTATATAGCGAGTGAGAGAGGGAGGGAGGAGGTGGGATTCGTGTCAGTAGGTTCGCCGCGGTGGTCTGGAGCAGTCATACGCTCGCTACTCTCCTGCCACCACTTGTCTCTCTCTCTCAGCCACATTACGTGCTGAAATTGCCACACGATATATGTCGAGCACCGCCACATAGTCCAGCTTTATTTAACTCGACTTATGTTGCTCGCCGACATTTAAGGGTTAATGATAGAATTTAAAAAGAAATAATTAATCGTACTGAAGGAATCACAAAATGAGCGAAATCGTCTAATGCTAACCACAATAAGAACATAGGTGTCATCGTAGTGAAGGGGTTAATCAATTATTTTGATTGTTAATTCCTCCACCTCCACTGTAATAAAATGTCTGCAGAATAGAACACACAACTACCAAATTGGTATACATTTCAACCTTTTTATGTTGAACACATTATATAAATAACATCATTATAACTATGCCTGTAACAGGTGGACGTGTGGACCACTGTAGCCTACAGGCAGCAGCACAAATGGCGACGCACCCATTTGAATTAGTACCGGTATCGACCGTCGGCCTAAACGAGACAATACAATGTATTATAATAACCTTGATGCTTCTAAACTTGGAATTAAAAGTTCAAATAATCGAATTAGTGTAACACCTATGCTCCCAACTGTAACTCACAGTAACTGCAAGTAAAGAACCTTAATACTGAATAATATATTAGAAAGGGATAGTTTAACACTTACGCTGCGGGCATATTTCTGCTATTTTAGGGCTCATTCAGGCACTCCTGAATTATTGAGCAAGTGTCTGAACGAAAAAACTAGAAGAAAATATCTTCAAAATAACACCAGAACGAGCTTCGTAGCGAGCGGGGCTCACCCGCAGAGCTACCATATACATTCACTAATACTGAGCAATTATCGTTAATGTCGCGCTACATTTGCCTTTGGCAGCGCTGTATGTCTTGAGGGAATATGGCTAATATTCCTCAGTGCCTCGGCCGCCTAGATGGAGAGAGGATGGGGGGCCTGCGGTGATCCCGCTCACTCGCACTCGTCGCCAGAGGCTTTAAAAGCCTGCAAATTGTTATAAATTGCCATGGCGTGAATGTTTCCCACAGCCAATGGGTTAAGGTCTTCTATTTACAGGCACACCAACAAGTCCTTGACAAGGGGGATTCACCAAATGCTCTAACAAAATGTTCACTTGAACACATTCAATGTTCATCCTGGGTGAAATTTGTGAAGTATTAGGATGACATAATACTAGAACCCTGCACATCACTGGTCTGTCACGTCTGTGTGTGGGCAAGGCTATAGTTCAGGCAGGAGAGAGAGAGAGAGAGAGAGAGAGAGAGAGAGAGAGAGAGAATAAATATGTCAAAGCTACAACGGACCAATGAGAGACAACCAGGCACCGTAGGTCTACGAAGGTAATAAGACTACGAACGAGCTGGTTACAACCAAGGTCCAGGTATACATTGCTTCCCTGACATACCTGCACGAAGTTAGGGACCACGCCAGGATAGTCAAACACCTACCTGTAAAAAGGAAAATAATGTTAGCAATACAATATAAACACAAGAGTGATCAGTAAAGCACATATCTTAGTCATGCATGCAGACCAGTCTATGTGTCACGGTAACCTAAAATCGTAATACCTGTTTTAAGTTGTTGAACTCACCCAAGTGGCCAAATTGGGTTGAGTTGGTTGAATTGGACTGAACAGTTGAATTGAGTCCAGTGATAACATGAATTAAGCAGTCAAATTAGGACAAATAGAAGAAGTGGGCCAAGAGTTCAAATTAGGTCAAGCAGTGGAATTGGAACTAAAGCTGTACTAATTGCCTTGTGTTCAAAATACAACATATATTTCACGCATTTGGATCCCAATTTTGTATTTGTATCAAAACGTATAATATTATGAATGGTTAAGTAGCTAAGCTATATAAAATGTGTTCAAATTAATAGACATAAAATATGTACCAATTGTGTAAGAGTTGTGCGTTCTATTCTGCAAGCGCAATGTTTACAGTACGGAATTGACCACTTGTCACTTTCGGGCTAGAAGGAAGTTGGAATCGTAAACAGCAGCGATATCTAGCCTACTTACAAAGGTTATATGAGTTTGTGATGCAAAAAAAATGGCTGAATTCGAATTTATGTAAGCTATTAATATATCCACTACAACCGATTATATGTAAGCTATTAATAAATCCACTACAATCGATTATATGTAAGCTATTCATATATCCACTACAACCGATTATATGTAAGCTATTAATATATCCACTACAACCGATTATATGTAAGCTATTAATATATCCACTACAACGGATTATATGTAAGCTATTAATATATCCACTACAACCGATTATATGTAAGCTATTAATATATCCACTACAACGGATTATATGTAAGCTATTAATATATCCACTACAACCGATTGTATGTAAGCTATTAATATATCCTCTACAACCGATTATATGTAAGCTATTAATATATCCACTACAACCGAATTTTTTTTTTTTTTTTTTTCTATATTCCATCTACTCCCTCTCGGGCATAGGCTGAGAGCCTGTACATTCCACCGCTCAACACGGTGAAGCCCGTGAGGTCTTGTTCCAGTCTGGAGAGTGAGACATGTGAAGCATCCATCATGGCTCGAAGCAGCTCCATCTCTGAAGCGGCTGGTTGCTTCGCTCAAGTGCTTCACCGTCTCACCCTCCAGACTCAGACCCTCACTCTCAGAACGCCACCTATTGAGCAGTGAACTCACTAGGCATTGTCCCCCTGTAACATATTTTGAATATGGGAATATTCATACAGTGTTATTTAATCAGGGAACAATGAGGGTATTTTTTTGGCATTTCGGTGGGCTTTGTGGTAATGCACTGATACTAGGTACAGCACAAATTCAATCCCAATAATATCTTCCCATTGACATATCGGGATTTGAACCCGGGTCCATTGGATTACCAATCCAGTGGCATGACCACTCCACCACACCTCCCCTGTAATGAAATATGTAAATATGATTATATGTAAGCTATTAATATATCCACTACAACCGATTATATGTAAGCTATTAATATATCCACTACAACCGATTATATGTAAGCTATTAATATATCCACTACAACCGATTATATGTAAGCTATAAATATATCCACTACAACCGATTATATGTAAGCTATTAATATATCCACTACAACCGATTATATGTAAGCTATTAATATATCCACTACAACGGATTTTATGTAAGCTATTAATATATCCACTACAACCGATTATATGTAAGCTATTAATATATCCACTACAACCGATTATATGTAAGCTATTAATATATCCACTACAACCGATTATATGTAAGCTATTAATATATCCACTACAACCGATTATATGTAAGCTATTAATATATCCACTACAACCGATTATATGTAAGCTATTAATATATCCACTACAACCGATTATATGTAAGCTATTAAAATATCCACTACAACCGATTATATGTAAGCTATTAATATATCCACTACAACCGATTATATGTAAGCTAATAATATATCCACTACAACCGATTATAGGTAAGCTATTAATATATCCAGTACAACCGATTATATGTAAGCTATTAATATATCCACTACAACCGATTATATGTAAGCTATTAATATATCCACTACAACCGATTATATGTAAGCTATTAATATATCCACTACAACCGATTATATGTAAGCTATTAATATATCCACTAAAACCGATTATATGTAAGCTATTAATATATCCACTACAACGGATTATATGTAAGCTATTAATATATCCACTACAACCG
>JBAKBP010016869.1:42500-50319 GCA_037953745.1 Lithodes maja
ACTTGTGATAATATAAAGAAGACTAACTTTGTTAAAATTCAACTCTGAAATATAAATATTCAAGTCAGTATTTTACCATTTCCATGTGCATTAAAATATCATATACTGTATATTCACATCTAACTAATAGGTATAGTTTGCTGAATCTAAGTACCCACCTAATAAAATAATTCCATAAATACATTCAACCATGTGTACCACGTATCTACTGTATTAGAGCACATAACTAGAAGAACCCGTACTTCCCCTTTTGCCATAATCATTTCACCTAGCTTTGTGACTTATGTATTTTTTATATTCAGCTATAACTCAAGTAAACTTTAGTTTCGTTAGTATTGTGAATGAGGTGTAATTAATATTCTGTCTATTATTGTAACTCTATTGTGTGATTCAATAGTTCATATTGTCTATTAATAAAAGTGTTGTTCTGTACCTGTTGTAAACTTGCCTTTGCGTTAGATTGTAGTAATATATAAAATATGCATATCTTCTTGTAGTACCATTCAAGACAGCTAGAGCAGCCTTATTTACCAAGTTTTCTTTATACTTTTGTCAAGGAATATAGTGTTGTATTGTTGCTTTTCATAATTTGAGTGGAGGATTTGCATTAACTTACCCATTATTCATTAATCTGAAGATACAGCGTCAAATGGCGCCATTTATAGGATGAATCGCGCTTTTACAGTAGGTAAGGGAAATTGTGGGGTAAATTGGATACATGATGGGTTGAGGGGGGTCCCCCCTTGACTTATTGTTGTCTTATTATATGTTGATCTGTAATGTCCCTTTCCCACATATGCGACTTCATACGATTTTCGTCGCCGTATGTCCATAGTCTTGTCAATTCGCAAGGAATGTGTGCGACGTCTACGATTTTGACCGTTAAAAAACGTTGACAAGTTTACACCCGGCGACGACGTCGCCGATGGGTAAGACGTAATCGGCGACATTATGCGATGTCATCGGCAAATTGAGCGATGGTTCGCCGATGACCTCGGCGAGAACTGTCACATTTGAATAAAATATTGCGAAATAATGCGGGATGAACGAATCCTCGGCGTATGTTCTGCGACGTCTTCGGCGAATTAAGCGATGGTTCGGCGACTACCTCAGCGAGATTATCCGAAAACTTTTTGCATATATTTCATGGCAAAAACATAAGAACATCAGAAAACGGGAGTCTGCAGAAAGCCGATCGGCCCACACAAGGCAGATCCCTGTCACACCCAACCCCAATTACAAGGCCTAATTATAGACCCAAATCACTAATGCCTTGAGGACTGACCTCACCAAAACGGTCAGAGATCGACACAAGATTACGGGGTCTGCAGAGCGCCAATTGGCCCACACCAAGCAGATCCCCCCTCATACCCAACCCAACTCGTCGAAAATGTACAAATTTATCTTAAAATCGCCAAACTAATGGGCCGA
Source organism: Lithodes maja (assembly GCA_037953745.1). Lineage (NCBI taxonomy): Eukaryota > Metazoa > Arthropoda > Malacostraca > Decapoda > Lithodidae > Lithodes > Lithodes maja. The sequence goes on from JBAKBP010016869.1 coordinate 43,932, forward strand.
ACGTCATAAAATATGAAAACTAATGGGGTTAACCATGAGGAAGAAAGGGGACCAGAAAAACGACCCATCTCCCCAATTCGGAGATTGGCAATGTCCGGCCTCGCCGGACACATTTTTCTATCAAATAATGTACAAATTTATTAGTTTTCATATTTTATGACGTTCGGCCCATTAGTTTGGCGATTTTAAGATAAATTTGTACATTTTCGACGAGTTGGGTTGGGTATGAGGGGTGATCTGCTTGGTGTGGGCCAATTGGCGCTCTGCAGACCCCGTAATCTTGTGTCGATCTCTGACCGTTTTGGTGAGGTCAGTCCTCAAGGCATTAGTGATTTGGGTCTATAATTAGGCCTTGTAATTGGGGTTGGGTGTGAAAGGGATCTGCCTTGTGTGGGCCGATCGGCTTTCTGCAGACTCCCGTTTTCTGATGTTCTTATGTTTTTGCCATGAAATATATGCAAAAAGTTTTTGGATAATCTCGCCGAACCATCGCTTAATTCGCTGAAGACGTCGCAGAACATACGCCGAGGATTCGTTCATCCTTCGCATTATTTCGCAATATTTTATTCAAATGTGACAGTTCTCGCCGAGTTCATCGGCAAACCATCGCTCAATTTGCCGATGTTTGCCGATGTCATCGCATAATGTCGCCGATTACGTCTTACCCATCGGCGACGTCGTCGCCGGGTGTAAACTTGTCAACGGTTTTTAACGGTCAAAATCGTAGACGTCGCACACATTCCTTGCGAATTGACAAGACTACGTCCTCGGCGGCGACGAAAATCGTATGAAGTCGCACATGTGTGAAAGGGGCATAAGGGGGCAAAAACAGGTTGGTGAGTAATGCTCGCACTATTTTTTGGGTGAATCGTGCGCCGCCTCCTACAAAAATAGAAGGAGAAGGAGTTCAATTCGATGGAATGCTTTGTTTACATTTGGGACTGATTATTTTTGGTGTTATATTTCGGTGAAATCGGGTTTTTTCAAGTTGTCGATAACGAAATTCCTCCATGAGGACTATAATGAGAAAAAGATGGCGAACCTATTGGTCCTTATTTTCCCTAATAAATTGTTTCTAATAGTGTGGCGCAAGACGTCATTAATGATATTCTTCTTGTTAGCAGAACACCATTACCAGATTTGCTCTAGCAAATTTGAAATTAAATAAGAGGAGGAGGGGTTTGTAAGAGCTAGCTGGATTACTCCGTGAAGGTGAAACACAAACAGAACCAGTGAGGGAAGCCAGACAAATGAAACAGGAGTTCCAGCAACTCCTTATAACATGCCTATGAGACATGTGTGTGTGTGTGTGTGTGTGTGTGTGTGTGTGTGTGTGTGTGTGTGTGTGTGTGTTTACATAAGCCAAACCCAACATAAGTTAATTATAAATATTGTTCTTGACAAGTAGTTTCTATCCCCTACAATATGCAATTAAACTTGCAGAATATCTATATTTTCAACAATAATTATGGCCAAGATTAAGGTTCAGCACACCCTGTGACAATAACAACCAGAAATCACTGATCGCTTACCCAGGTTCCTGGTGCAGTAAGGCTTACACAGGTTACTGCAACAATGCTGCTCGCCAAGCGCACTGTACTCTCGCTTATTGAGGAGACAGAGCGTATCTATACGCAAGTCAAAATGGCTCCTTCACCAAGACCACCACCAGCCCAGCAGAGAATTAACAAGAACCAGGCACCACAAACACGACCCCAGACAATCCCATAGAAGCAGCGAGACGGAAGAAGGCGAGAGGACCAGAACCAGGACCTGCTCGAGATGCCTGGAAAATCTACCTTTCTGAGATAGAGGGGCAGAGTACTTTGTGCTACATTGTTGTTCTCTATGTTGACATCCCTACCTAATATTTAAAATCAACAATACACACCTCTATCCCTTGCATGTTTAAGTAAGAATATTTATGTTGTAAGTGTTATAGATCACACTATCTACAAATTTAAAGATAAATATGTGTTTACCTTTAAATCATAATTTCCCAAAAACACCACTCTTAGGACATATTAGCAACCTCCCATGCTCCCCCCTCTCCCTTCCATATTTATATTCTGCCTCTTTCAGGTTCTACCTTATTTTGACTTGTACTAAATAAGTAATATTCACAACCTATGTTTGCTCCCAGTTTGTAATTTATAAATAGAACCTTATAAACCGTGACCGTGTACTCTGCCTTAGTTCTAGTCCTCCTGTTATTATAAGAGACAGGTACACTTGGTCAAACAAGTATCTGAACCCCTACCGTAGAGGTGCAGATACTTTTTTGACCAAGTGTACATTACACCCGTAAAAGGTTATTCTATGGATCCCAGATCAGTGGCCATTTAATAAATCTAATCAATAGCAGTGAAGAAATAAAACTACTAGATCGATGACTAAGAAAGTTAACGCACAGGCAGACGGACAGATGGATGGATAGACGGACAGACAGAGGGTATATCATAATACATCCCATCGTACAACGGCCATAAAATAACCCAGTCTTCTCAATTCTCACGTGCAGATTCTGTCACGTCACTAAGCATCCCTCCTGTCCCACTCCTGCTCGCTCGATCACTGCCGCTCTGCTGGATTACTCTCTTGTGACGCATGTCGAGTATGAGCATGCTGTACAGAACGCCCAGTCATGCCCCACTCTCGCTAGGATCGTCAGGGCAGGAACTTTGGCTGTAGTCTGTGTAGAGTTTCCTAACTTAGTTTATGTGAGCCGTTGTACTATAAGTATTATAAATATGTATTTTGTTTTCATCTGAGTCAACGAGTTCTATTTTATATCATTAGTTATAAGTGTTGTGTGTGGGACTTATTTGTAATGATGAGAGGAGAGAGAGAGATTGCGTAACGGGGGCCAGTGAGTGCGCCATGCGGCAGGTAGGCCTAACTCCCCTCCTTCCTCCTCCCTCCTCCCTCTTAGTGCGTGGGAAATCCTTTGTCGATCCCAGATTGAGAGAGAATATTACGTAACGATTGCTAGTGGGCGGTCCTTAGTAGTTGGCGATATGCTCACTAGAGGGCCGAGTATAAAAAGGGAAGTCTCGCCGCATTTTCCTCAGAACTCATTAGGCAGAGCGACTTCTCATATCCCTTGCAACTATATATATTCTTCCGACTGATGTGAACTTTCCCTACTCTCTGTACCGCCTACCTTCTTCTTTTCCCGAACCCTTTTTTAACCTCAATGACCCCTTTGGTGCAGATTTAGTCAGCCAAAGTATTATCGCTTGAGTTCTCACGAGATATATGCCTATTAGATAGCCTATTTTAGAAGGGATAACTAGAATAGGATTGATTAATGTTTGTTGCACTCGTATATGCATTTCCCTGTGTATGATTATTCATGTTCCTGTTTTCTGCTGATCTAGGTGATGCTAGACTGGGATGAGGCTACTAGAGTTGTGATTCCCTATGCGTATTAGGTTTTGTTGAACCTGTACAATCGCAACGGAGACTTGGGAAGCCTAGGTGGTCTTTCTGACTGTGTACCTTGGGAGTTTAGCGCTGTGTTGCGAGTGAGGGCTTTTGCCTCTGCCACCCAACACTGTGCTAACTCGTTTGCTTGACTTTGAGAGGATCGCCAGGAGAGAACCAGATACTAGTGATCTGGATCTCTCAAGAGAGCATCCCGTCAATTACCGTAATTTGGCCGCACAGTCTTAAGGACCTCGCTAGGCTACGAGCCGCTTGCTCAGCCTTTGTTTCCTAGCCTACTACATCCCAGCTAGACTTTGCTCGGTCAGCAGATACAGCATAGTATTGAAGCTTTCCTTATGTATGTTATTGTTTATGCACTATTGATTTCATGTGTGGCACGCATAGCTACTTTAGAGATTAGTGGCCCCCGAGCACAATCCTAGTAGGCTATTGCCAGTGCATTGTCGGAGTACTTCTTTTATATGTTTGCCATTTACTACTGTCTATTCTTATAATTCTTCTTATGTCAATTTAAAGCCTTTAATATTAGTTAATTGCCAGTGTGTTGCTTATTGAATTGCTGTTCAAAATCCGATACTTACTTCTTACGAGTATCCGAGAAGCATCTAACTTTATCAGAAGATTCCTTGCTCGATGCTCGAGGACTATTGTTTAACGTAACGTAATAGTGCCGATCCGAAGTAGAGGGTGGAGGACTTCTTAAGTTCTTAGTCAAGGGTGGATTACTTCGGCTTCGGCCAACACTATTCTTTGGTGTTGTTGTATTTACTTCTTTGTTTGATTGTTGACCAGACTAGATAACTCCCGTCTCTTTATTAGTCTGTTGTGAAACGCTAGTACCGAGTTCTTGTATACCCCGTTATAGCAGATAGAACTCTGGAGGGTATTGGTGTTTTTTGTTCGGCTGGCAGTACTCTGGGGTTGGGATCGTGTGTTTCCGTTGTGGCAGCGAGCCATACTCGAGTCCTGTTTGAGAGCCCTAGTGTACCCGAGTGCCCGGTCGTAACAAATGGCGACCTTGCTTAGGATTTTGTGAACAGTATAAATTTTTGCAGAGTTGTACAACATTTGTTTGTTTGTACTTTAGCGTGCATATTGAAGAATATTTTTTTTGTAGGGCAATTAGTAGAGCATTTAAGAGACTCCAGTTAATTTAGTAATTAGTGCTTGCATAAGGAAGTTTAACACTTTTGTCTCGAGAATTTTTTTGTGGACTTCAGTATGTCGTGCCCTAGCACTGACGAGGAGCGAGAGATGCCATTTGAAGAGGTGCCGTTAGTAATCAGTGAGGAGGATGCTAGAGTTTTTGTGAGTAAGCGGTACCACGTGACGGAGGAGAGGCTGACTGGGGTGGATATTTATGGCTTGCACCTGATAGCCAAGGTTTTGGGTCTATCCAATGTAATAGGGATGTCCAAGAGGGAGCTGATTTCCTGGGTGTTGCGTGGGCGACATGGGGTTTCGGAGGAGAGGGCGTTTGGGGGGGTTCCTCCCCAGATCCCCTCTCACTCGACTCCCACAGTGCCGTCCACTCAGTTGCCGGAGGTTAGCACTCTCCCACAGAGGGATGAGAATTGGCAGATTGGAGTGCCCTCGGGTGGTGCACATGGTGGTTCCCCAGTTTTTGCCCCCCCTCCTTCAGTAGTGGCAGCTCCCTCTTCCTGCCTGTCTCCAGATATGATATTTAGACTTGAGCTTGCTAAAATTGAGATTGAGGCTAGGAAGCAGGAGAAGGAGATTGAGGCTGAGTCTAGGAAGCGGGAGAAGGAGATTGAGGCTGAGGTTAGGAGGCACGAGGCTGAGCTTAGGTACGACTCCGAGAAATATTGTGCTCAAATAGATTTAGATAAGACTCGTGCAGAGTCGACAGGGACTCGGATGGGCCGTGAGGGCCAAGTAAGAGAACAGTCCTTGTCCCACTTAGTCAAATTGGTGCCGGCATTTAGTGAAACTGAAGTCACAGAATTTTTTAATCGTTTTGAGAAGAAGTGTAGGGAGCATAATTGGCCTGAAGAGAAGTGGGCAGCTCTAGTCTCCTCAAGACTTACGGGTAAGGGTCTGAAGGCTTATGATGCACTGCCTTTAGAGTCTTGCATTGACTACCCAGAATTGAAGAGAGCTGTCCTACGGGCATACGAGTTGCAACCAGAAACATATCGATTGAAGTTTCGGGGTGTTACAAAGACTAGGGAGGCGACCTTTCTTGAACATGCCCGGGACTTAAAAGATGCACTTACAAACTGGACACGTTCTGAGAAAGCTGAGACGGCCGAACAGTTGACTGAGCTGTTTCTGCTCGAGCAGTTTTATAAGTGTACTGGTGCAGAAATGACTTTAACTATTAAAGAAAAGAACCCAAAAACTCTACAGGAGGCAGCTGAGATGGCTGACCTCCGGCTATCACTAATTCGTGGGTGCGGGTCTGCCCAGCGTAGTGAGGCAGGTAACAAGGGGCGTGACGCCCCACCCCCCCGAGTTAGTGATATACATTATGCAAACAAGTACAAGAGCTATGATACCAAGACTGACCACAAGACTAGCACCGTCCCATTTAAGAAGGGGCCGGGCCCTTCCCAGTACCAAGGGAAGCCCAAAGGGGAGTTGGAGTATTATCATTGTCATGAAAAGGGGCACTTTGCAAGAGTCTGTCCTAGCAAACCACCTACAGCAGCTGTGTCTTTGGCCTGCAACATTGGTGTGTCTCCGAAGTCTTCTGAGTTTGCCCGGGGCAGTTCGTCAGAGGCTGAGGCACAGCCAATGCAGAAGCACCTGGGAGGCTCGAACCCTGCTCAGGATGCTTTTTGCGACCATAGAGGGCGGGGTTGCGTGATGTGGGCGGGGCGCAAGCATGGAGTAGAGGTCTTGCATGATACAGGTGCTTCCCAGACTCTGATGAATAACTTGACTGGCTACCCTATAAATGCGGCTCGGGTGGTAG
>JBAKBP010016870.1:0-50317 GCA_037953745.1 Lithodes maja
TGGCTTTCCCTCAAATAGGCCTAGGCCTACTGCATCTGTAAATGACAATAATCCAGAGCCTATAAATACCACACCTGCAGTGTCCACTACCAGCCGCACTACATCAGATAGCGCCCCCTCCACTACACAGGAGACCACGGCCACATCCACAACTGTCCACGACACAACGATCAGAACCGACGGCGACGACTCCGACGAGACAACCCGAGGGAGGCCTAACTCCGTTGAAACCTTTGCCACAGGGGAAATCACTGATGCCACCACCAGCTGCTCCACACCAGGTGCCGGTGGCGCCTCCTCCATCACACAGGAAGCCACAGCCATAACGAGTAGAACCAACGAGACAACCCGAGGTAGGCCTAACATCAACGTAACTTCTGCCACTGAGGAAATTAATGAAGTCAACCCTGCAGTGAGGAGCGTCGGAAGCGGTACACCCGCTATAATGAGTATAGCAACACCTGGGGCCTATAATGTAGCTGTAAGTACAGGCAACGCGCAAGGCATCACTACAACACCTGCGACGGGAAGGAGCTCGACGACAACCCCTATCGACAGGATCACAACGCCTCCACTCTCAGGTGATGATAAGGGGGAGGGTACTGTTCAAGGACAATGGTTTAGGGTACATTCCACCAAAGGTAAAACTCATCACATACCTGAGGGGGAACAGAGGCTGAATGGAGGTACCGGTACTGGTACCACAAACAATGTTAGGAATTCTATGGCTGTGCAAATTCAACCTAGGAACTTTATGCATCAGGGGATTAAGGGTAAAAATAAAAGTACGGGGATAAGTACAGTTAAAAAAGTGAAAAGATCACGCATAGCCAAAGTATTCGCGACAGGTTTTAAGCCAGGAGTGACGGCATCCGACTTGAAAGAATATCTCTCCAATAAACTCAGTCTTAGTATGGATGTTGAACCAATTATTCCCTGGTCTGATAGGCACACATATATTTCATTCAGAATAAACTGTGAGTGTCCAAATCCCGAGGTGTTTATGGATGAAGAACTTTGGCCAGAGGAAGCATCGGTGTACTGGTGGAGAGAACGTAGGGCACAGGTACCGGTACCGGTACCAACAAATGAGGACTCTATAACTACGGTAACCCACCCTCCCAACAACTCTTAATCATGGATATAAAGTCTACTTCATCTCCCAACAATTTGCGTAATGCTACTTATAACTGTAGGGGGCTCCCTAAAACCAACAGAGGGCTTCTCCTACGCCCTGATGTAGTAGACGTATTTAATACCAGTGATATTGTGTGCCTGCAGGAGACTTGGTATTTTAAACAGGATTTGGGTAACCTCAGTACTATCTGTGATAATTTTCATGGGTTTGGGGTCTCGACAACCGATGCTATGGATGGTCTAGTAGCAGGTCACCCACCGGGAGGAGTAGCTATTTTGTGGAGGGACTCTTTAGACAGCCGGGTTAAACCACTTGTAACAAATTTACCATGGTGTACAGGTATAGAAATAGAAGATATCCAACGGAAAGTAGTTATTCTTAGTGTGTACTTGCCCTACCAATGTAATGAAAATGAAGAACAATACCTGGAATGCCTTGGAGAGCTAAGTGCTCTTTTACAAGAACTAAATACCACCTGCTACTCTGTAATAGGGGACTGGAATGCTAATCTGAAGGACATGAGTAACTCTCTGTTTGCTAGTCATATGACTAACTTCTGTGGTGAGCATGATCTAATTATCTCTTCTCAGCTCATGCTCCCTCATAGTAGTTACACATGTGTCAGTGCAGCATGGGGCTCAACGTCTTGGCTAGATCATACCGTAGCTAGTGCTGATTTTCATGATATGATAACAAATATGGAAATTCAGTATACATATACAGATGAAAATCATATCCCATTGACCTTAACAGCTAGTTTGGAAAGAGCGCCAGAATTAACCCAGTCAAACAATAGTGTAAATCCAAAACTGCCATGGGGCGGGCTTGACGAGGAGGAGTGTGAGCAATTTTGCACTTTAACACACACTCTCCTTTCTGAGCTTGATCCTGGCAGTGAGGATGCCATTACCTGTGAAGACCCCAATTGTGTTAATGCTAGTCATCGAGAAGAAGTCAGCAAGCTGTACAATAATATTATATCTTGTCTTACTAAGGCTAGTGACATAGTATTTCACAAGCATAACAAAAAATACTCTTTTTAACAAACCTGGGTGGAATGACCATGTTTCAGAACTATACCAGGCATCCCGAGATGCTCGTAGTGTATGGCTGGATCATAACAAACCGAGACAGGGACCCATTTTTTACATGTTCACCAGACTAAAGGCTAGATGCAAGTATGCAATCAGATATATAAAAAACAATGAAAATGTATTAAGAAGAGAAGCATTGGCCAAAAACTTTGCTAGCAAAGACAGATTGGCCTTCTGGAAGGATATTAAAAAAATGCATAATAGCTGCACACCTCTACCCGTCAGTGTAGATGGGATCTCTGGTACTAATAACATAGCCAATCTTTGGAAAACACATTACCAAACTTTGTTTAACTCAGTTGGGCACCAAGGAAATACCATTGCTGCTACAACAGAGTGTAACAAAGAAGAAAAATATGACACAATTAAAGTTACAAGTGAAAAAATCAAGGCTGCAATAAGTAGGCTAGATGCTAACAAATCCTGTGGTTTTGATGGTATATATGCTGAACATTTGAAGTACTCCTCCACTCTCCTCTTGGAGAAACTCAGCAGTTGCTTTACCAGCTTTCTAATCCATGGTTTCCTACCAGAATCTATGATGTCCGTTACCTTGATACCAGTAATTAAAGACAAGGCTGGCAAAATTACATCAAAAGACAACTATAGACCTATTGCCCTTGCCAGTATTGTAAGTAAGATATTAGAGTTAATCATTTTAGACAGAATCTCAGTGTATATCTCAACTAATAGTAATCAATTTGGTTTTAAAAAGAATCATGGTACGGACCAGTGCATCTACACTCTGAAGGAGCTAGTGGATGGGTACATCAAAATGAACAGCTCTATTTTTGCATGCTTTCTTGATGCTAGTAAGGCATTTGACAGAGTCTGCCACAATATCCTGTTTGATAAATTAGCAACAAGGGGAGTGCCATCCTATATACTGAGAATCTTGAAGTACTGGTACGCCAATCAAACATTTAATGTAAGATGGGGTAACATTATTTCGGATTCCTTTACAGTAACCAATGGAGTGAGACAGGGTAGTATTCTCTCACCTTACTTATTCAATGTATATATGGATGAATTAAGTGATAAATTGAATAAAGAGCAGATTGGATGTTATGGTGGGAATAAAATCATCAACCATCTCATGTATGCTGATGATCTGGTCATTATTGCACCGTCTTCTGCGGGTCTGAGCAAACTTCTTGATATATGTGAATCTTTTGGTAGTAAACATTGTGTTAAATTCAACCCACTGAAAAGTGCTGTTCTTATATTTAGATCAAAATTACTGTATAAAAGTAAACTGCCAAATTTCTCACTCAATAATCAAATTATTCAAGAAGTAAACAAAATAAAATACCTGGGACACATTATCTCAAACGATTGCTCAGATGATGCAGATATCGGCCGTCAGCGCAGACAGCTATATTTACGTGGTAACACCATCTTGAGAAAATTCCACATGTGTAATTGGGAAACTAAAGTCACTTTGTTCCGGACATATTGTTCCTCTATGTACACGGCCCATTTGTGGTGGAAGTATAAGAGAGCCACCATAAATGGTCTGTGTACATCCTATCATAATATACTCAAGATGTTCATTGGTCTCTCTAAATATGAAAGCACTAGTATGGTGTGCACACTGTTGGATGTGCAGTGCTGTCGGGCTGTCATCAGGAGACTGGTGTACAGCTTTTCGCAGCGACTGCAATCCTCCAGTAACACGCTGATTGTAGCTCTTTGGTCTAGTGATCATATCTATGAATCCCGTATTATATCTCACTGGCAGAAGCTGCTGCACACATAGTATGTACTGTAATGTAATATATAGGTCTAATTGAACTATGAGCAATGATCTGTGCAATAGGTGTTAACCAACATTGAGCAATAGCCTTAGTTAGCCTATCTGTGTTATATTGTGACAAAATGTGATATGTGCTCTATTCTGTAAATAGGCCTACTGTATTTTTTATTTTATCTATCTATCTATCTATTGCCTGACGCCGTGATCCCCGAAGGGGTGGCCACGAACGAACCGCCCCCATGCACCTCTGTCCCCAGTCAGTCGACGCCCCTCCCCCCAACCAGCACTGCCTTCATTCATGTAGTTCCTCACTCCATCCTTCCACCTCATATTCGGTCTACCTCTCCCCCTCTGTCCCTCCACCTCGCTCTCGTACACCCTCTTAGTCATTCTCTCGCTTTCCATACGTTCCATATGGCCGAACCATCTCAAGTTGTTCCTTTTCACACTTTCCAGCACATCTACCTCCACACCACACCTCCTTCTTACTTCCTCATTAGTCTGTCTATCCCTCCATGTAATTCCGCACGCACTCCTTAAGTAATTCATTTCCACTGCTCTCACTCTTGGTCTGAGTCTCTCAACCAACGTCCATGCTTCGCTTCCGTAAGTCAGTGTCGGGATTACCACACTGTCATGCAAGGACTTCTTCACTTCCATACTGACCACCCTATTTCTTGTTACTGCTTTTAGCGTTCCTACAACCCTCTTCCCCTGTTGTACCCTCTCCCGCACCTCTTCATCCATAGTCCCATCTTTACTCAACACACTGCCCAGATACTTAAAAGAGTTGACGATCTCCATAGCCTGACCGTTCAGCTTCACCTCACACTCTGTGACTTCACCCCTTTCGAAGACCATAACCTTGCTCTTCCCCGTATTTACCTTCAAATTCCGTTTTTCGCACACTGTTCCAAACTCATTTACCAGACCCTGCAACTCCCATTCATTATCACTCATCAGAACTGTATCATCCGCAAACAGCAGTATAGGTAGCTTCCACTCAATTCCCTCCCTTTTCAGCGATACACCAACATCCACTGCTCTTGATAGTATTTCTTTCATAACTCCATCCATATATACAGTAAACAACCACGGGGACATCACACACCCCTGTTTCAAACCAACATTCAGGTCAAAGAACTCGCTCTGCTCACTCTCCACACGTACTGCCACCTTTGCACCCTCATACATGCTCTTCACTGCTTTCAGCAACTTGCCCTCTACTCCGTATATTCTAAGTACTTTCCACAAACCTTCTCTATCCACTCTGTCATAGGCCTTCTCCAAGTCCATAAAGGCAACATACACCTTTTGTTTCTTCTCCAGATACTTCTCCACAACACAATTCAGGGTAAAAATCTGATCTACACATCCTCTTCCCTTCCTAAAGCCTCCCTGCTCGTCGCCTATCCATTTCTCCGTTCTCACTCTCACTCTCTCAATCACTACCCTACTGTATACCTTCCCTACTACGCTTAGAAGACATATTCCTCGGTGGTTACCACACACTCCTCTTTCCCCTTTGCCCTTATATAGGGGGACTATTATGCCAGTCTTCCAGTCATCGGGTGCACTCCCCTTCTCCCATGCTAGTTTGCACATTTTCCATACCCATTCTATCACTATCTCACCACCATACCTCAACATTTCCCCACACACTCCATCTGTTCCTGGTGCTTTCCCCAACTTCACTCTTTTCATGGCTTCCCACACTTCTGACCTCCTGATCCCCACCTCCTCCTCCACTACTTCTCTTCTTCTCCCTCCCATACCATATCCAGCTATGTTTGCTGGCTCTTCATTCCTTTCATTTAGCAACTCACTGAAGTACTCCCTCCATCTTTCGACTCTCTCTTGCTTCTCGGCTAGCATTCTCCCATTCTTATCTTTCACACCCTTACTGTTTCCCTTGCTACCTTCCCTAACTTTCTTGACTTCTTTCCAGAACAGTTTCTTACTCTCCCTCCATTTTACACTCAGATTCCTTCCAAATTCCTCATCTACTCTTCTCTTACTTTCCTTCACTACTCTCTTCACCACCCTCTTACTCTCCACGTACCTCGCTCGTTTCTGTCTCTCGGAATCTTCATTCCCTCTACTACCCAACCATTCCCATTCACCTCTGATGGTACCCCCCACCCTCCCACCACTCCCTCAACTTTCCTATCACCCACCTTACCATTCATATCCCCAATCAGAAATATTCTTTCGTTCTTGTCAAACTTCTCCAGGCACGCCTCCACATTCATCCAGAACTCCTCTTTCTTTCTTTCAAGTATATCCTCTGTCGGGGCATACACGCATACAATCACCCACGTTTGTATTCCTACTTTCATTCTCACCCACACAATCCTTGAACCCACAGACCCATACTCTCTTACACATTCCTTCCATTTGCTACTTACAAACAAACATGCACCTTCTCTCGCTATTCCTTCACTCACTCCAGCACACACACCTATTCCACACTCCCACTCTCTCACATCTGAACCTTTCCATTTGGTCTCTGTCATTCCACATACATCCAGCCTGGCATTCACTAACACTTCCAGAACCTCTCTCTCTTTTGTGCCATCATTCATGCCACTAACATTCCATGTCGCCATTCTCAGAATGTCCGAAGGCATGTCCTTAGTCGGTCGTGGTTCGTCAACGTTGGTTCCGTCCGCATCCGAGGCTGTTCGTTCGTTTTTTTTTTGCTTAGATATTTTTTCCGGGTGGGGGTCGCAAGCCCACCGACCCAACCTCTTTAGTCGCCTCTTACGACACGCAGAAGGCACGTGGGGCATATTCTATTCCCTAACCCCCAGGGGCTAGGGAATTGTGTCTTTATTAATATATCTTTGTGTATAATTATTATCTGTGCTCTGACGAGAAGTGCATGTGATATGGACCATTAGGTCGTACTGTATTTATACTGTGTCTGGAATAAAGAATTATTATTATTATTATTATTATTAGTGACTTTCCATTATTTCTTATGTCAGCGTTTTCACTTGTCATCCGTAAATGACCGATTTCGTCTTATCTCTCCATTTTCTGTCTTCACTTCATACGATCGCTCGTCTAATCTCCTGGTTACAACTCCTCGTTCCCACTTCTTCTTGCCTAGTGATGTTGGCTTGATTCGCACCACGTCGCCTTCAACCAATGGTTCCAAAACTCTCGAACCTTTGTCGTAGTACTTCTTGCTTTTGAGATCTTTCAGCATCTTCTTCCACTTCACTCGCTCCATCATAATTCCTTTCGGCTCCAACAACTTGCTAGTAGTCGGCAGTAACGTCCTAGTACGTCGACCAAAGTTGAGTTGCGCTGGACTCTCTTCCAAATCTTGCATAGGCGTATTTCTGTAGTTTAGAATCGCCAAAAACGGATCTTCACCACTCTCGACAGCTTTCTTGATTAGTTTCTTCGCCGTCTTGACTGCTGATTCTGCTTTACCGTTAGACTGGGGATGATGTGGGCTGCTCGTTCGATGTTCAAAGTCATACTTCTCCGCGAATTCTTGAAATTCTTCACTGCTGAACTGCGGACCATTGTCACTAACTAGTACATTTGGCAGTCCATATCTTGCAAAGTGTGCCTTCAACTTCCTGATAACAGCGCTTGACTTGGTGCTTTCCAGGTAGTCAACTTCCCAGAAATTACTGAAATAGTCCACTGTAACAAGATAGTTGTGACTCTTGATTGTCATAAGGTCTACACCTACTTTCTCCCATGGTCGGCTGGTTTGCTCATGAGTCATCAGAGGTTCTTTTTGTTGAGCTGTAGAGTATGTGTTACAAATTTCACACTCTGAAATGAAATGCTTCATCTCTGCATTCATTCCTGGCCAAAACAAACATTCTCTTGCGCGTCGTAGACAACCTTCAACTCCCATATGTGACGAATGTCTAGCGGACTTCATCTTCTGATGTAGACTGGTAGGAATTACAACACGTTCTCCCTTGAAGATCAATCCATCTTGAAATGACAGTTCTGCTCGTACATTAAAGTATGGTTTCAGTATGGTCTCTACTTCACTCTTGTCTTCTGGCCATCCTTTGAGAATTGCCTCCTTTAATAGTTGCAATGCTTCTTCTTCCTCGGTTGCTCGATGGATTTCTTGCAATCGTTCACTTCGGATGGGTACGTAGTCTGTCATGTTGATCTGTTCAAACACCTCTTCCTGCATAATCTCTTGTGTTTTGCAGATAAGCTCTTGATAGAGTGTCGGCTAGATACATTCTTTGCCCTTCTTGTGAACAATCTCGCCATCATACTGTAGTATCCTCATCAACATCCCTTGCAGTCGTCTTGGTATACTTGACAACGGCTTATTTTGGATAGCTTCTAGAGGTTTATGGTCGCTCTGGATTGTCGTCTTCCTCCCAAAACAATACTGATGAAACTTGTTCAGTGCAAAGACGATTGCCAAAGTCTCCTACTCTATCTGCGCATATCGTGTCTCCGTGTCAGTCAGTGCTCGACTTGCAAAAGCGATTGGTTTACCCTCTTGAAGTAACGCTGCTCCTAAACCTTTTTGAGATGCATCACATTGAATCTCCAACTTTTGCTCTGGGTTGTAGTACTGTAAGATGGGTGTTTGGGTCATCATCTTCTTGATCCTCTTGAACGCCTCATCATGTTCTCTTGTCCACTTCCACTCAGTGTCCTTATGGGTCAGCTTCCTTATAGGCTCCATGACATCCGATAGACTGGGTACAAATTTACTCAAGTAGTTCACCATTCCAGACAGTCGTCATACTGCAGTCACATCCTCTGGTGCTTGCATCTTCACGATTGCTTCAATCTTCTTTGGGTCAGCCATCAGACCATCCCGCGAGATCTTGTGACCTAGGAATGTGATCTCTGTACTACCAAGCTCAGTCTTTGCTCTGTTTAGCCTCAGACCCTTTGCTCGGCATCTGTCCAGTAGGTTTCTCAGCTTTGAGTCATGATCCCTTGTAGCTTCTTCATCAGTGTCACCAACTCCAAAGACCAAAATGTCATCAGCAACACAAATTATGCCTTGTAGATCATCCAGAACCAGTTGTAGCTTCTGAAAAATTTCGCTGCTTACAGCCAGACCAAAAGGAAGTCTGTTCCACCTGTATCTCCCACACAGTGTTTGAAATGTTGTCAGCTTGCATGATTCTTCATCCAACACACAGTGCCAGTAGCCATTCTTGAGGTCAAACTTGGAGAAGACTTTGGCTTTTGCAAGGTCAGGCAGAATGTCGTTGATTACCGGGTAGAGGGTGCATCTCTCTTATGAGTGCTTTGTTCAGAGCTTGAGGGTCAATGCAAATTCTCAGATCCCCCGACTTCTTGGTTCCTGCTACCATTCGACTTACCCATTCTGTAGGCTCGTCGACCTTAGTAATGACATTTTCCTGCTCCAACTGCTCCAGTATCTCTTTAACCTTCGACTTGATGCTCAATGGTACTCTACATGAAGGAATTGCAATAGGTTTCACCGACTCATCCACTGTTAGATGAACATTTCCTGGTATCTTGCCAACTTCGTCAGCAAATACATCTTCATAGTCTGTTAGAATGTCATTCATTGCACAGATGTTTTCATAGTTAACTGTGATGAATCCCATCTCAGACGCTCGCTTACCAAGAATTGGTGTAACAACCTGTTTTACAACAACAAACTCAACAGAATAGTACCTTTGTGGTTGCTTGCAGTTGCGGACATCAATCCTACACTTTCCCAACGGCTGAATTGTCGTAGAGTTCCACATTTGAAGAGTTGACTCACACGGCTGTAGCTCTGCGTCCGGTACCAGATGATGTGGAATGGCATTCACACTTGCCCCACTGTCGATCTAGAACTTCACTTTATTACCGTTGACCATGAGAATAGCCATTATGTGTTTTCCTCTGGATCCGGTCGATACGTTCATGATGTATTCCCGTCCTCTTGAGTTATCTTCTGAGTCGTCGTTTTCTTCTGTGTCTCCATAGTCCATCTCCTACCACATGGACTGTGCGCGATGTCTTCTTTTTGCCTCCTGTCACTGCGCTTCTTGGTGCTCCGCCGGTTGCTGCATTACTTGGACATTTCTTGGTATAGTGTCCCGTTTTCTTGCATTTATGACATTTGGCATCAGTTGCAGGGCAGTTCTTCTTACCCCAATAATGTGCTAGACCACACAAGTCGCACTGCTTGAGGTTAGGCTTAGTTTTTGTTGATTGTAGATTACTCTTCTTGGGTTTTGCACTGAGTTTGTGTAGAGACTCCTGCTTGTCACTTCGAAATGCTGTCATTGATCTCCTTGAAGTTTCATAGGCAGTACACATCTTAAGTACAACATCTAGGGTTAGGCTATCCTCCCTAAAGAATTTTTCCCGAAGTGTATCCTCTTGGCAACCAATTTTTTTTTTATCCCTCAGTTCATCTTGAAGTTCTCCATATCCACAGTGTCTTACCAAAGTCTTCAGCCTAGTGATAAAAGATTCCAAGGATTCATCTTTCCTTTGCATGCTATCATGAAAGTTGTACCTCGCCATCAGCTGCTCATCTCTTGGTGAAAAATGCTTGTCAAATTTCCCAATTAACTCCTTCAGACTTATATGATGCTACCACGTCATATGACAGGGTGAACCAAAAACTCATATGACGCTACCGCGTCATATGGACTTATCTTCATAATTTTAGAATAAGTTATATGACGCCCTAGCGTCATATGGAGCTCAGTAAGTCCGGTAAGTTAGATGAAGATCTGTCGGTTGGTGGCAACCCCAGGTTCCTCCGACAATTCTAACGGTCAGCAGTGTGGTTTTGACAGTTGTGTGGTGCAGTGGCAATGATACCGGGCTCCCGCCTCCGTAGACTTACTGCAACATAATATGTCTGAAGGAGTTAATGTTGCATAAGTCATGTTCATCTTCTAGGCCTATGCCAAAAGATTCGTAGATATCTAGCAGAATGTCACCGCCAGTCAACAATTTCGCTATTTTAATATCATCACTCTTACCCTTCAGACCATTGCCAATTATGTAAAGATCGAGTTTCTTCTTGTAACGCCTCCACGCCACTGCTTGCTCAAACTCAGACTTGCAGACGAACGAAGGCTGTGAAGTGGATGCCATGACGTCACTCATATCTTTTGACTTTTCGAGGTTAAATCCAAGGATCACTCACTATTTCAGCTGTAGAACTTGGTCAGCAGTACTTCATTCACACATACACTGCTTACCCAGCTGCCACCATGTTGATATGGGTATATATATCGGGTTCATAATGAGACACATTAGATAGGAGTCCTACATGTATTGGGGTGTGGCTGGTTACATAACAAGTAAAGGGCCTTGTCGTCAGGGAAGGTTTTAGGAAGTCCTGCCTTGATATTGGCTCGTCTGTAGATTATATATTTAGTTCACAATATTGTACCAATATTGTAACAGTACATGCTGGCCGAAATGTCTGTCTGTCTGCCTGTCTGTCTGAAAACTCCTCCTAGACCGTTCAACGGATTTTCACCAAACTTCACTTGAACATTTGGTGCGTGAATGCGACGGTAATTAAATTAGTTTTTTGAATTTGTGCAATAGTTTTGATCAACTCTGCGTAAGCAGAGTGGTATCGCCCCCCGTATAGTGGTACATGCAAACCGAAATGTCTGTCTGTCCGAGAAATCCTCCTAGACCGTTTGACGGATTTTCACCAAACTTCATACGAACCTTCGGTGCGTGAATGCGACGGTAATTAAACAAATATTATTTGAATTTGTGCAATAGTTATGATCTTAGGTCCAAAATAAGATTCCCCCCCCCCCCCCCCCTTTTTAGGACCACCACCGCCCATCCTGTACCTATTCCCTGTGTATGTGTGTGCCCCGTAGGGGCACACATCATACACATGTCTCAGAGGACACATCATACACACATAATACACATGTCTCAGAGTGATGATAATAGTGAGACTTATGTCGGTCTTTCCGAAAACTCATCCTAGACCGTTCGACGGATTTTCACACAAACTTCCAACGAACATTCGGTGAGTGAATGCGACGGTAATTAAACAAATATTTTTTGAATGTGCAATAGTTATGATTTTAGGTCCAGGTCCCCCCCCCACCCTCCCAAAACCACCAGGGCCCCCACCATCCCCCTCCCCCCCCCCAAGCCAACAGTCGTGATTGTGAAACTAGTTGTGATAGTTGGTGGTGATAGTAGCAGTGATGATGGTAGTAGATAATGAGGATAGTAGTAGTGATGATGTTGTTGTTGTTGTTGTTGTTCCCCAAGCTGCCTGGCCGAACAGCCCCAAGGCCCCGAGCAAGGCCATAACCGAGCGCCCCCACAGAACCCTCCCTGCCGACCACAATAAAGCCTGCGTGACCGAAGCCACTCCATGGCGGGGAGCTGAGGAGGGTGCGGAAATGCCCGGGAAACCAAAGCCCCACCCAGGGCCCTGTGTCCCTCAGCAATTATGAAGAGAAAGTTGAGGGGCAAGGGAAAAATGTGACGCTTTGGCTTCCAATCTTGGTAGATTGGGAGGTCAATCCACGTTAGAGACGCCGTCACTTGAGATCTAGAAAATATATAAGTAAAAGGAACAGTCAGAGTAAGCTATGGATATGGCAGAGATTGCTCAGTTCTCACTCTGATAGACCAGCCCATCACCACATGACTAGAACCCAATCCTCTCAGCATCAGCTAGGAAAGGCCCTAGAAAGCCGCCTTTGGCGGGGGGATAGCTCCCCTATTTCAACTCTTTTCGGGGTTGGGCACCCGCCGAGTAGTAGTGATGATGTTGAAAGTATTGGTGATGTTGGTGATGGTTACTGGAGATGACGACCTGAAAACAAGTCGCCCCGCATTTGCTAAGTTAAGTTAGGTTAAGTTAGTTTAGATGACATTAAAAGTGATGGTAGTAACAGTGGGGATGATGGTGATGGTGATAGTAGTAGTAATAATAATATAATAATAATAATACTTTATTTCAGACTCACACAGTACAGAGGGGACCATCTGGGGTCCATATACAGTATACCTTACAGTAACATAAATATAATTATATAAGCTACTATAGGCTACATAAAATAAAAAAAAATTAAATAATACCCAGCTTGCTATCATGTAGTTCACAGCACTGCCTCAACCAAAAACAGTGGTCATCAAACTACTGTGTTACCAAAATCACTGTCCTAATTGTGTACAGTACCATGCCTCACATCATTTAGCTTCCGGTACAGTATGTTGCTACAGTACAGTATAGGAATATCGGTACTGTACTGCACTATGAGGTTCAGTACCGATATGCTAATTCTGTAGAGTAGCAGACCTGAAATCATTACTTAAGGTTAAATATAGAGCAACTTCCTCCAGTGTGCCTGGATCCTGGAGGTGTACACTATGCTTGGAGTTTGTAGCATTTTAATGATACTGTTCTCAGAAGTGTTAAGGCGCTGAATGAATTTATATGTTAGAATTCTAATGAGTGATTGGTAACAGTGTAAGTTCATATAGGCACATAGCGTACTTGTACTCTCATATTTTGAGAGCCCCAGAAACATTTTCATGATATTGTGATATGAGATACTTAGTCTATTCACTGTCATTTTCTTATAGTTCCACCATAGTTGTGCTGTATACATTGGTGAGCAGTAGGAGTTGAACAATGTTATTTTTGTATCCCATGTGCACATATGAAATTTTCTTAATATTGAATTTCCCTGCATGTAAAGTTGCCTTCGCTGACGACCCATATCCTCATCATCTGAGCGATCACTTGAAATATAGTGTCCTAGATACTTTACTTTACTTACTTCTTCTATAATTTCTTCATACAAATGGAATTTAGGTAGCTTTGATTTCAATAGAAGGTTAGATTTAAATATGATATTGCTCTTTATAGGATTAAATTTGACTGAATGTTCGATTCCAAATTTTTCACATACTCTTAATAATTTATCCAGTCCTGCTCCAGAGGGCGTGATTAAGGCTAGGTCATCAGCATACATGAGATGATTTACAATGGTGCTGCCAATGCAGCACCCAGTGCGAGTCTTGTTCAGCTCCAGACTAAGATCATCCATGTAGACGTTGAAAAGATACAGAGACAATATCCCCCCCTGCCTAACACCATTGGTTACGGCGAAAGAGCCTGACAGGATGTTGCCCCATCTTACACACATTTTTTGATTAGCATACCAGAAAATAAGTATCCTAACAATATAGCTAGGCACTCCCCTGTTAACTAATTTTTCAAATAAGGTTTTGTGACACACCCTATCAAAAGCCTTACTTGCATCAAGAAAACAAGAGAAAATTGAGCTATTTAGCTTGTTGTATGTATCAATCACTTCTTTCAGCACATAATTATATGCATTGGTCTGTGCTGTGATTGTTCTTAAAGCCAAACTGATTGCTGCTGGTGATAATGTATGCAGACATTCTTTCTAGCAATATCATTTCAACTACCTTACTCACCACACTAGCAAGTGCTACTGGGCGGTAGTTGTCTTTAGCTGTAATTTTACCTGATTTATCTTTAATGACAGGAACAAGTATTACGGATATCATAGACTCCGGCAGGACACCATGTGTAAATAGACTGGTGATGCAAGAACTAAGTTTATCTATTAACAACTTATCTGCATATTTAAGATGTTCTGCATATATACCATCCAGCCCACAAGCTTTGTTTAGGTAAAGTTTTCTTATGTCATTCTCAAGATCACTTTCAGTCACTTTAATGTCTTCATAATTACTATCTTTCACATATTGAATTGCACCATTAGTAGACCTTTGGTTTACACTGTTAAGTAGTTCCTTAAAATGAGTTTTCCATATTTATTATTATTAAGTCATCAATGTTCTCTTCACCCATAACCCCCTCACAGGTAATGGTGTGTTACAATTTTGCATGGATCTGATGTCCTTCCAAAAACAGTTAGTATCCTTTTTCTGCCAGACTCTTTGCAAAGACTTTCTTCCTTAATTGGTTTTCATTTTGCTTAATAAATCTAATGGCATATTTGGTCCTAGCCTTTGCTCTTTTGTGATGATGGTGGTAATATTAGTGATGATGGTAATAGTAGTGATGATGGTGATAATTGTAGTGATGATGATAGTAGTAGTGATGATGGTGGTAATATTAGTAATGATGGTAACCCTTCGCAGAGTTGGGTATGCCGTTTTGATTTTGGGCAAAACGGCACGTCTTGGTGTAGTGACTAGCGTCTCGGACTTCCACCCAGAAGGCCCGGGTTCGCGCCCACGCTCGGCGCATTAAAGATTTTTCACAAGCACTGAGTCGTTACCATCCCTCATGAGCAAAGGGATGGGATAGTAGTACAGGACCCCAATGGAAATACGCCTAATCGGCCTTATTGAGCTATCCTTAGCTAGCTTAGCATGCGCTAGCTTTAAGAACTATTATTATAATTATTATTACTTTATTTTAGGTTAAAACATGATTTTGACCCCCCCCTCGGCCCTCCACCAGCCCCTCGTGCCCCCCCCCCCCCCCCTCCCCGCAATGATGATGGCATTCTGGGGGAGAAAACAACTCGCCCCGCATTTGATAGGTTAAGTTAGTTTAGTTGACATTAGAAGCGATGGTAGTAATAGTAGGTGACCCATCGCAGAGTTGGGTATGCCATTTTGATTTTGGGTAAAACGGCACGTCTACTTTATCAACTCTGCGTAAGCAGAGTGGTATCGCCCCCCGTATAGTGGTACATGCCGGCCGAAATGTCTGTCTGTCTGTCTGTCTGTCTGTCCGATAACTCCGCCTAGACCGTTCAACAGATTTTCACCAAACTTCACACAAACATTCGGTGCATGAATGCGACGGTAATAAAATAAAAAGATGTTTTGAATATGTGCAATAGCTATGATTTTAGATCCAAAATATGGTTTTGCCCCCCTCCCCCCCCCTTCCCCCTCAGGACACCCACCCCTTACCCTGTACCTGTTCCCAAGCAATGATGATGACGTTCTGTGTGAGAGTTACTCTCACACAGAATGCCATCGTTCAAGGGGTGAGAAAAACTTGCGACGCATTTGATAAGTTAAGTTAGTTTAGTTGACATTAGAAGTGATGGTAGTAATAGTGGGGATAATTAAAATGCCCCAGAACAAGAAGCCCACCACAGAAGCCACGAGCGAACACCACACAGAAACACCCAAAGGAAAGGTCCACAGAACGAAAGGACCAGCTGACCGAGCCAGCCATTTCAGACAGGCCCAAGCCCGCAGGGCTAAGCAGCTCCAGGCTGCACCCATTTACCTTTTCTAAACTGACCATTTTCCACACCTCACGTACACTAACCCCCTCGTGTCCTACACTCCTAACTACAAAGATGATGAACAGGAATATACATTCATATTAAAAACACCCATGCCCTGTCCCGACGTTGAGCCAATGCCAACACATCAGACAGCCATAATTATATCTATGTATGTTCTTACATCCGAGAAGTAGATGTTATATATCTTAGAAGTTAAAACACCCACGCTTGTCCCTAGACCTCGTATATCATTTCCCATGACGAGTATAGATATATGTAACCCGTGCTCAGTCGCCCCTTGCATTGTTCCTCTAGCAACTAAGTCTATAATATTAACTGCCACCAGCATTGATACGACATAGCGGCACTGTCCTTGTGTCGTATTGTGCCAAGTACAGATCAACCAGGTTTCATCACCTTATTAGGACGACGACTATAATGTCATCGTTCATCGATGTATGCAATCCTTAGTTAAGTATTAATATTAACATTCCCTAACATCTTGTCTTGCCAGACTAAGCTTCTGAAGACCCATCGCCCCATAAATCTATGTATTCAATCCTTAGGTTAAGTATTTTTATCCGCCATTGTGTTCACCTTTTTCCATTTACTTTTCCACAATTGTCATACGTCTTCCCCTTGCCTCCTTCGTATCCACAGTCCACACTACGCCAATTTACTTTGTGTCATACACCTCTTACCCCAACCAGAGATTGTATAAGATAACCTGGTTACCAGTATCTGTCATAAGTACCCCGAAACAATAACTAAGTACCCCTACGAACTGCCGCTGTTGTTGGTATATTTATATTTAATAAAAAACGCAGTTCCCAGGGCCAACTAATAGTATCCATAACCCCTCGGACTGATCACATAACTCTATCTTTTCCAGACTCATATACCACCCCATAGTTGCATTCCCCGGTAGCATTTGGCTAACGTATTCTACTGCCTTTTCAAACTTCCATATCAATTGTAGCCTAATGCCACCCCCACGCCCAGGGACCTTAGGGGCAAAATTTCCCTGTAGCCCTTGAACTCTCCCCCCCCCCTCTCATTAAGACACCCGCGCTTCTCGACTCTTGTCCGACCCAGCCTCTCTCTCATACCTCTTGAAGATCCTTGAATTGTCCGTTACTAACGCTCTCCAGCTTTTTATATATATACTCCTATCCAGCCTACCTTCCCTTAGTAGGCCAGAACAACATTAGAACTTTACTAACCCCGTGCATGCCATCTATTCTCTTACAACCCATTCACAACCCTGCACCCAATGGTCGTCGGTGCGAGGCTAGCCGCCTCGCCAGTAACTAACTTCTATTGCCATACTTCCAGATAAATGTGGCAGAGTTAGCAACCCAGTCTCCACCACATCCAGCAAACCCTACAATTAACAACCAGCCGAGTAAACCAGATAGCTAAGGCACCTTCGGTTTTGGTATTAAGGACACCCACATCTGTCTCATACACAGAGGGTTATTACAAACACTGGTGATATGGCAAGCCCCTAGCCACAGCCGCCGGACGACTATCACAGAGAGAGGGCGCCCAGCTCCCCCTTTATGCCCACCCGAGGAGGGAGACCCCCACCCTCGTGGAGGTATACCTGGCCCCTGTTTTGACTTCCGAGTCATTGCCAGGTAGCACAGGAATTCTTCCTATCAATGAACTAACCATGCATGGCTAACACCTTTTGCTAACCTCTATTAACTCACAATGAACCATTTACCTTTCTTGCATGCTCTGATCACTAAATTAGCACCTCAGCTATACCATAGAATGAAGATTGAACAATCTAAGAGAGACGCTCCTATCACAGCTGTTCCCATCCTCCTCGCAAAGTAGATCCAGTCTCTCTCCCCTAAATACTTCCAGTATAGCCAAAATAGTACCTCTTACTAAGGCTCAGTTATATGAAAATATAAAGGCTTCCTATCGCCATGTGCCACAACAGTAAATACCATCTTACCTAGTCCCCATATCTATTGAGAGCTCAAATAAGTCCATAAGACTCGAGATCCCTACTGTCTACAGGGCCCAGAACCGAGCCTATAAATCTACCTCCCGCCCCCAGTCAAATCAGTTGAAAGCTAGACACCAACCAGGGGTCACTACCCTGCAGTTAACTTCTAGCTCTGCCCTTGTGTTGTTCAGGAGTGAGATTCCAGAGCCGGCAGACTCCGTGGCAGATTTGGATAGAAGGACCTGCCCACGTATTTGAGAACTTCACACATATGGGACCCCTGGACGGCCGCGGAACCAGTCGTTAGCCCCCAACATAATGGACGAAAGATAACCAGGACCAGACCCATCAGACACTACCCAAGATTCCCTTTAGCAGTACTACATATTACTGTGCTGTTTAGAGATTCACTAATTAATATTTCTACGAAGTGGCTATCTCTTTGGCCCAGTATAATTCATATAACCATTCAATTAGGAAGTGCTAAGCGTATCAGTGTTCATTATTTAACAGGCGATACTAACTCTCGTAATCAACCATATGCCCAGATATTATTACCTAGAAGGAAACCCTAGTGATATCTGAAGGTTCGCCCACTGATTTGCGTTCTATGTATTTCTGAGACAAGAATATAAAACTTAGATCAGTACCCCCTGAGGTTACTAGAATTCCCGTGCTCTAAAATACGTGTGTCTAATCTAGTCTGTGAACTACTACTTGTGCACCAGAGCTACCAGTAATAAATCTAACAGTGAATATGAATCTATAAGTAACATTGATGGTCTTCGGTATATAAACCTGTGGAATCAAAGCCAGTGATCAGAAGATTAATACCTGAACGTTGGAAGTGGGAGACTAGGCTCCATCCAGATCCACTTATGCTAGTGTTGTTCAATTCTATTATATTGTCTTACACAAGTATTCTGCAGTGGTATATCAATAAACGTGATCGTGTAACTTGCTACCATGTGTTTCTTTGTGTTCTCTATTCCTCATATCTTGTATTGTGCATGCAGCTTTATATACCCAGTCAATTAGAACTCACATTACCCAAGTTAAACCTGTAGAAAAACAGGGCATAACATTGGCGGGCAGCGGTGGTTCTTGATTCGGATAAAAGGTTGCATTACACTGCAAGTTTGGAACAGTAGAAGCATGGCAACATCGCAAAATTTTCAGCCACTCGCACACATTCCCAAGTATGATGTAAACACGTATGATATCACCAGTTACTTAGACATAATAAAGCCAGTGTACGATGTGGTACTTCATAATGACCGCGAAAAAATCGCCATGGCAATTTTGCATATTATACAGTTGGGAGAAGCTGTTTCCCAACTTGTTGATAAGCCTACCTTTAAAGAATTTATTCGCCAAACTGTGACACAGAATACGCCAGAGTTTACCTAGAACCAGTTTCGATCCTTCGTGATCCGGACCTTAGATCCACTTTTGGGTTCCCCCGTCGCCCCCAAAATAATAAAAGTCGACGAGATCAAGTATGAAGAGGATATAAATGTGACCCTCATACAACTCTACAGATACGTGAGGACCACGTATAGCTATGAAGATTACGACCAACAAAATGAACTCTTATTCACCGCATTGTTAAACATCCTCCCACCCCACATCACCGCCCATCTCGACCCGTATGGCTTATTCGAAGAACATATGCTCTCCATCAGAGAAGAATGCCTACGCAGTTCGATGAATCCCCTATCCAACCCTTCAGCCCCTATCCAAGACTCCGTGCACCCTTCCAAAATGACTTCCGGTGAAAGTCCAACCCCAGTGCACTCTTCCTTGCCTCTATCCTCTCTGACCATCCCTAAATTTTCCCCTGCCCAGCCATCCACCAACGATCATCTTCCATCAATTGTGTTACCCAATAAACCCCATCCTTTTTCTATGCATGTCAAACAAACCCACCAACCCCAGATAAACGCTAACCAGACCGTGACTGCCACCAAGAAGATTCCCAAAATTCGTTCTGTTAACAACCCCAAATCAATACATCAGTCCTCTACCAATAACCCCTGTTCTACACCTAACTCTTCCCCCACCAACCCTCCGCAGCGCCCCCCAACAAGCCCCGTATTCTAGCTATGCCTACCTATGTAGGCCTACCACAACATATTTTCCCCATGACCCCAGAAAACAAACCCACCAACCCCAGATAACCTCTAACCAGACCGTGACTGCCACCAAGAAGATTCCCAAAATTCGTCCTGTTAACAACCCCAAGTCAATACATCAGTCCTCTGCCAATAACCCCTGTTCGACACCTAACTCTTCCCCCACCAACCCTCCGCAGCGCCCCCAACAAGCCCCGTATTCTAGCTATGCCTACCTATGTAGGCCTACCACAACATATTTTCCCCATGACCCCAGAAATGTCCAGCTATCCCCCCACCAACAAAATTTCCCTTGTGACAGTTTTCCGTCGGTAGCTTGTGACAGTTTTCAGTCAGTAGCTCCCTTCCACCCCCACACAATTCACACCCCTAGAAAACTTCGAAACCCCACACTTGACTCGCCCTCTCATGTCAAACAAACTCACCAGTCCCAGATAACCTCTAACCAGACCGAGACTGCCACCAAGAAAATTCCCCAAACTCGTCCTGTTAACAACTCCAAATCAGTACATCACTCCTCCCTCAATAACCCATGTCCTATGCCTAACTCTGCCCCCACTAATCCTCCCCAGTCCCACATAACCTTTAACCAGACCGAGACTGACACCAAGAAAATTCCCCAAATTCGTCCTGTTAACAACCCCAAATCAATACATCAGTCCTCTACCAATAACCCCTGTTCTACACCTAACTCTTCCCCCACCAACCCGCCGCAGCCCCCCCAACAAATCCTGTTTCCTAACTCGCTCACCTCTCACCACCCTGACCCTCCCACACGCGCTGTTAATCCTCCCCTCACGCGTGACGACCTAGGGACCCAACTATGTTCCCCCCCTTCCCCCAGAAATGCTCAGCTATTCCCCCACCAACAAAATTTCCCTTGTGACAGTTTTCCGTCAGTTGCTCCCTTCCACCCCCCCACAATTCACACCCCTAATAAACTTCAAAACCCCACACTTGACTCACCCCCTCATGACAGACAAACCCACCAACCCTGGATAACCTCTAAACAAACCGTCACTGCCACCGACACACCCCACCACTCTGATCCTCCCACACACGCTGTTAACCCCCCCCCTCACGCGTGACCCCCACCAAAGTGCTTTCCCCCCCTCATGCGTACCGAACACCTGCTCACCAGTCGGTCCCCCACCATCATGAGCCCAGCTAAACTTTCAACCTCCCCCTCTTCACCGTTACCCCACCCGCCCCAAATTCCACCCCCAAAGATCCCGCTCGACAAAATACCACTCCCATCCCAATCCAACCACAAAACTTTTTCCACCTTGGCTAAACCCCAAAATACTCTCTCTCTCGCCCCAAACAACATAATCAACCTCTCAACTTCAACCACTCCTCGAAATCCCATCCATGTCTCTAATAAAATCAGTCCAAATTCAACCCCTCTCAAACCACAACCCTGCCTGCCCAGACCCCACCCCCCACCATCTCCCTATCAAATCCCCACACCCCAAACCTCCAAACCACCCGATCATAGTAAACTCTCAACCTTCAGCCTGACTCACCCTTCCCCAAACCCCACTCACGACCACAACTCTCTACACAATTCAACCCCTCCCCAGCACCAACCTCTTCCGCAACAACAACCCCGACTCGACCTGCCCGTTTCATTTTTAAAACCCCCCTATCACTACCCCCGACCAAAACCACTTAGACCCCCCCTCCAAAACTGGCCCCGGGCCAGCTCGCCCCCAGACCCACATTCCTAACGACAAGAACTAACGGTATATCCACCCCGCCCTTCCAAAGTGAAAGTGAAACCCCAAGGTCAAAGCCACAACCACCACCCCCCCCTATTACCAGACCGTCACCCAGACTAACGGCGACCCTAATTACCCCCCCCCCCCCCTGATGATGATGAGGATATTATTGTACTAAATTGTTTTGATTGTTTTCAATTCCTAAGCGATTGGGCATGATTCTATAAATTTACATGTTTTCCATATACTGTATATATTATTTTTTTCCCTTAGTCATACTACTTTTCTTGTTAACCTACACTTTTCTGACTATCTTTTAAATTTGCTTTATACATTGTTAAACACTTTACCTCTTCTTAATTTCCTGTGTTCTTAATTATCTGTTCTTTCTTAAATTTACATGTTTTCCATATACTATATATTATATATATTTTTTCCCTTAGTCATACTACTTTTCTTGTTAACCTACACTTTTCTGACTATGCTTCTTTTTACTTCACCCTTGAGGCTCGAGGACGAGCCTATAATGAAGGAGAGGGAAGTAAAATGCCCCAGAACAAGAAGCCCACCACAGAAGCCACGAGCGAACACCACACAGAAACACCCAAAGGAAAGGTCCACAGAACGAAAGGACCAGCTGACCGAGCCAGCCATTTCAGACAGGCCCAAGCCCGCAGGGCTAAGCAGCTCCAGGCTGCACCCATTTACCTTTTCTAAACTGACCATTTTCCACACCTCACGTACACTAACCCCCTCGTGTCCTACACTCCTAACTACAAAGATGATGAACAGGAATATACATTCATATTAAAAACACCCATGCCCTGTCCCGACGTTGAGCCAATGCCAACACATCAGACAGCCATAATTATATCTATGTATGTTCTTACATCCGAGAAGTAGATGTTATATATCTTAGAAGTTAAAACACCCACACTTGTCCCTAGACCTCGTATATCATTTCCCATGACGAGTATAGATATATGTAACCCGTGCTCAGTCACCCCTTGCATTGTTCCTCTAGCAACTAAGTCTATAATATTAACTGCCACCAGCATTGATACGACATAGCGGCACTGTCCTTGTGTCGTATTGTGCCAAGTACAGAACAACCAGGTTTCATCACCTTATTAGGACGACGACTATAATGTCATCGATCATCGATGTATGCAATCCTTAGTTAAGTATTAATATTAACATTCCCTAACATCTTGTCTTGCCAGACTAAGCTTCTGAAGACCCATCGCCCCATAAATCTATGTATTCAATCCTTAGGTTAAGTATTTTTATCCGCCATTGTGTTCACCTTTTTCCATTTACTTTTCCACAATTGTCATACGTCTTCCCCTTGCCTCCTTCGTATCCATAGTCCACACTACGCCAATTTACTTCGTGTCATACACCTCTTACCCCAACCAGAGATTGTATAAGATAACCTGGTTACCAGTATCTGTCATAAGTACCCCGAAACAATAACTAAGTACCCCTACGAACTGCCGCTGCTGTTGGTATATTTATATTTAATAGAAAACGCAGTTCCCAGGGCCAACTAATAGTATCCATAACCCCTCGGACTGATCACATAACTCTATCTTTTCCAGACTCATATACCACCCCATAGTTGCATTCCCCGGTAGCATTTGGCTAACGTATTCTACTGCCTTTTCAAACTTCCATATCAATTGTAGCCTAATGCCACCCCCACGCCCAGGGACCTTAGGGGCAAAATTTCCCTGTAGCCCTTGAACTCTCCCCCCCCCCCCCTCTCATTAAGACACCCGCGCTTCTCGACTCTTGTCCGACCTAGCCTCTCTCTCATACCTCTTGAAGATCCTTGAATTGTCCGTTACTAACGCTCTCCAGCTTTTTATATATATATACTCCTATCCAGCCTACTTTCCCTTAGTAGGCCAGAACAACATTAGAACTTTACTAACCCCGTGCATGCCATCTATTCTCTTACAACCCATTCACAACCCTGCACCCAATGGTCGTCGGTGCGAGGCTAGCCGCCTCGCCAGTAACTAACTTCTATTGCCATACATCCAGATAAATGTGGCAGAGTTAGAAACCCAGTCTCCACCACATCCAGCAAACCCTACAATTAACAACCAGCCGAGTAAAACCAGCTAGCTAAGGCACCTTCGGTTTTGGTATTAAGGACACCCACATCTGTCTCATACACAGAGGGTTATTACAAACACTGGTGATATGGCAAGCCCCTAGCCACAGCCGCCGGACGACTATCACAGAGAGAGGGCGCCCAGGTCCCCCTTTTTGCCCACCCGAGGAGGGAGACCCCCATCCCCGCGGAGGTATACCTGGCCCCTGTTTTGACTTCCGAGTCATTACCAGGTAGCACAGGAATTCTTCCTATCAATGAACTAACCATGCATGGCTAACACCTTTTGCTAACCTCTATTAACTCACAATGAACCATTTACCTTTCTTGCATGCTCTGATCACTAAATTGGCACCTCAGCTATACCATAGAATTAAGATTGAACAATCTAGAGAGACGCTCCTATCACAGCTGTCCCCATCCTCCTCGCAAAGTAGATCCAGTCTCTCTCCCCTAAATACTTCCAGTATAGCCAAAATAGTACCTCTTACTAAGGCTCAGTTATATGAAAATATAAAGGCTTCCTATCGCCATGTGCCACAACAGTAAATACCATCTTACCTAGTCCCCATATCTATTGAGAGCTCAAATAAGTCCATAAGACTCGAGATCCCTACTGTCTACAGGGCCCAGAACCGAGCCTATAAATCTACCTCCCGCCCCCAGTCAAATCAGTTGAAAGCTAGACACCAACCAGGGGTCACTACCCTGCAGTTAACTTCTAGCTCTGCCCTTGTGTTGTTCAGGAGTGAGATTCCAGAGCCGGCAGACTCCGTGGCAGATTTGGATAGAAGGACCTGCCCACGTATTTGAGAACTTCACACATATGGGACCCCTGGACGGCCGCGGAACCAGTCGTTAGCCCCCAACATCATGGACACAAGATAACCAGGACCAGACCCATCAGACACTACCCAAGATTCCCTTTAGCAGTACTACATATTACTGTGCTGTTTAGAGATTCACTAATTAATATTTCTACGAAGTGGCTATCTCTTTGCCCCAGTATAATTCATATAACCATTCAATTAGGAAGTGCTAAGCGTATCAGTGTTCATTATTTAACAGGCGATACTAACTCTCGTAATCAACCATATGCCTAGATATTATTACCTAGAAGGAAACCCTAGTGATATCTGAAGGTTCGCCCACTGATTTGCGTTCTATGTATTTCTGAGACAAGAATATAAAACTTAGATCAGTACCCCCTGAGGTTACTAGAATTCCCATGCTCTAAAATACGCGTGTCTAATCTAGTCTGTGAACTACTACTTGTGCACCAGAGCTACCAGTAATAAATCTAACAGTGAATATGAATCTATAAGTAACATTGATGGTCTTCGGTATATAAACCTGTGGAATCAAAGCCAGTGATCCGAAGATTAATACCTGAACGTTGGAAGTGGGAGACTAGGCTCCATCCAGATCCACTTATGCTAGTGTTGTTCAATTCTATTATATTGTCTTACACAAGTATTCTGCAGTGGTATATCAATAAACGTGATCGTGTAACTTGCTACCATGTGTTTCTTTGTGTTCTCTATTCCTCATATCTTGTATTGTGCATGCAGCCTTATATACCCAGTCAATTAGAACTCACATTACCCAAGTTAAACCTGTAGAAAAACAGGGCATAACATTGGCGGCAGCAGTGGTTCTTGATTCGGATAAAAGGTTGCATTACACTGCAAGTTTGGAACAGTAGAAGCATGGCAACATCGCAAAATTTTCAGCCACTCGCACACATTCCCAAGTATGATGTCAACACGTATGATATCACCAGTTACTTAGACATAATAAAGCCAGTGTACGATGTGGTACTTCATAATGACCGCGAAAAAATCGCCATGGCAATTTTGCATATTATACAGTTGGGAGAAGCCGTTTCCCAACTTGTTGATAAGCCTACCTTTAAAGAATTTATTCGCCAAACTGTGACACAGAATACGCCAGAGTTTACCTGGAACCAGTTTCGATCCTTCGTGATCCGGACCTTAGATCCACTTTTGGGTTCCCCCGTCGCCCCCAAAATAATAAAAGTCGACGAGATCAAGTATGAAGGGGATATAAATGTGACCTTCATACAACTCTACAGATACGTGAGGACCACGTATAGCTATGAAGATTACGACCAACAAAATGAACTCTTATTCACCGCATTGTTAAACATCCTCCCACCCCACATCACCGCCCATCTCGACCCGTATGGCTTATTCGAAGAACATATGCTCTCCATCAGAGAAGAATGCCTACGCAGTTCGATGAATCCCCTATCCAACCCTTCAGCCCCTATCCAAGACTCCGTGCACCCTTCCAAAATGACTTCCGGTGAAAGTCCAACCCCAGTGCACTCTTCCTTGCCTCTATCCTCTCTGACCATCCCTAAATTTTCCCCTGCCCAGCCATCCACCAACGATCATCTTCCATCAATTGTGTTACCCCATAAACCCCATCCTTTTTCTATGCATGTCAAACAAACCCACCAACCCCAGATAACCGCTAACCAGACCGTGACTGCCACCAAGAAGATTCCCAAAATTCGTCCTGTTAACAACCCCAAATCAATACATCAGTCCTCTACCAATAACCCCTGTTCTACACCTAACTCTTCCCCCACCAACCCTCCGCAGCCCCCCCAACAAGCCCCGTATTCTAGCTATGCCTACCTATGTAGGCCTACCACAACATATTTTCCCCATGACCCCAGAAAACAAACCCACCAACCCCAGATAACCTCTAACCAGACCGTGACTGCCACCAAGAAGATTCCCAAAATTCGTCCTGTTAACAACCCCAAGTCAATACATCAGTCCTCTGCCAATAACCCCTGTTCGACACCTAACTCTTCCCCCACCAACCCTCCGCAGCTCCCCCAACAAGCCCCGTATTCTAGCTATGCCTACCTATGTAGGCCTACCACAACATATTTTCCCCATGACCCCAGAAATGTCCAGCTATCCCCCCACCAACAAAATTTCCCTTGTGAGAGTTTTCCGTCGGTAGCTTGTGACAGTTTTCAGTCAGTAGCTCCCTTCCACCCCCACACAATTCACACCCCTAGAAAACTTCGAAACCCCACACTTGACTCGCCCTCTCATGTCAAACAAACTCACCAGTCCCAGATAACCTCTAACCAGACCGAGACTGCCACCAAGAAAACTCCCCAAACTCGTCCTGTTAACAACCCCAAATCAGTACATCACTCCTCCCTCAATAACCCATGTCCTATGCCTAACTCTGCCCCCACTAATCCTCCCCAGTCCCACATAACCTTTAACCAGACCGAGACTGACACCAAGAAAATTCCCCAAATTCGTCCTGTTAACAACCCCAAATCAATACATCAGTCCTCTACCAATAACCCCTGTTCTACACCTAACTCTTCCCCCACCAACCCGCCGCAGCCCCCCCAACAAATCCCGTTTTCTAACTCGCTCACCTCTCACCACCCTGACCCTCCCACATGCGCCGTTAATCCTCCCCTCACGCGTGACGACCTAGGGACCCAACTATGTTCTCCCCCTTCCCCCAGAAATGCTCAGCTATTCCCCCACCAACAAAATTTCCCTTGTGACAGTTTTCCATCAGTAGCTCCCTTCCACCCCCCCACAATTCACACCCCTAATAAACTTCAAAACCCCACACTTGACTCACCCCCTCATGACAGACAAACCCACCAACCCCGGATAACCTTTAAACAAACCGTCACTGCCACCGACACACCCCACCACTCTGATCCTCCCACACACGCCGTTAACCCCCCCCTCACGCGTGACCCCCACCAAAGTGGTTTCCCCCCCCCTCATGCGTACCGAACACCTGCTCACCAGTCGGTCCCCCACCATCATGAGCCCAGCTAAACTTTCAACCTCCCCCTCTTCACCGTTACCCCACCCGCTCCAAATTCCACCCCCAAAGATCCCGCTCGACAAAATACCACTCCCATCCCAATCCAACCACAAAACTTTTTCCACCTTGGCTAAACCCCAAAATACTCTCTCTCTCGCCCCAAACAACATAATCAACCTCTCAACTTCAACCACTCCTCGAAATCCCATCCATGTCTCTCCCGAAAATAAAATCAGTCCAAATTCAACCCCTCTCAAACCACAACCCTGCCTGCCCAGACCCCCCCCACCATCTCCCTATCAAATCCCCACACCCCAAACCTCCAAACCACCCGATCATAGTAAACTCTCAACCTTCAGCCTGACTCACCCTTCCCCAAACCCCGCTCACGACCACAACTCTCTACACAATTCAACCCCTCCCCAGCACCAACCTCTTCCGCAACAACAACCCCGACTCGACCTGCCCGTTTCATTTTTAAAACCCCCCTATCACTACCCCCGACCAAAACCACTTAGACTCCAAAACTGGCCCCGGGCCAGCTCGCCCCCAGACCCACATTCCTAACGACAAGAACTAACGGTATATCCACCCCGCCCTTCCAAAGTGAAAGTGAAACCCCAAGGTCAAAGCCACAACCACCACCCCCCCCTATTACCAGACCCTCACCCAGACTAACGGCGACCCTAAATACCCCCCCCCCCCTGATGATGATGAGGATATTATTGTACTAAATTGTTTTGATTGTTTTCAATTCCTAAGCGATTGGGCATGAATCTATAAATTTACATGTTTTCCATATACTGTATATATTTTTTTTTCCCTTAGTCATACTACTTTTCTTGTTAACCTACACTTTTCTGACTATCTTTTAAATTTGCTTTATACATTGTTAAACACTTTACCTCTTCTTAATTTCCTGTGTTCTTAATTATCTGTTCTTTCTTAAATTTACATGTTTTCCATATACTATATATTATATTTTTTTTTTCCCTTAGTCATACTACTTTTCTTGTTAACCTACACTTTTCTGACTATGCTTCTTTTTACTTCACCCTTGAGGCTCGAGGACGAGCCTATAATGAAGGAGAGGGAAGTAAAATGCCCCAGAACAAGAAGCCCACCACAGAAGCCACGAGCGAACACCACACAGAAACACCCAAAGGAAAGGTCCACAGAACGAAAGGACCAGCTGACCGAGCCAGCCATTTCAGACAGGCCCAAGCCTGCAGGGCTAAGCAGCTCCAGGCTCTGCACCCATTTACCTTTTCTAAACTGACCATTTTCCACACCTCACGTACACTAACCCCCTCGTGTCCTACACTCCTAACTACAAAGATGATGAACAGGAATATACATTCATATTAAAAACACCCATGCCCTGTCCCGACGTTGAGCCAATGCCAACACATCAGACAGCCATAATTATATCTATGTATGTTCTTACATCCGAGAAGTAGATGTTATATATCTTAGAAGTTAAAACACCCACGCTTGTCCCTAGACCTCGTATATCATTTCCCATGACGAGTATAGATATATGTAACCTGTGCTCAGTCGCCCCTTGCATTGTTCCTCTAGCAACTAAGTCTATAATATTAACTGCCACCAGCATTGATACGACATAGCGGCACTGTCCTTGTGTCATATTGTGCCAAGTACAGATCAACCAGGTTTCATCACCTTATTAGGACGACGACTATAATGTCATCGTTCATCGATGTATGCAATCCTTAGTTAAGTATTAATATTAACATTCCCTAACATCTTGTCTTGCCAGACTAAGCTTCTGAAGACCCATCGCCCCATAAATCTATGTATTCAATCCTTAGGTTAAGTATTTTTATCCGCCATTGTGTTCACCTTTTTCCATTTACTTTTCCACAATTGTCATACGTCTTCCCCTTGCCTCCTTCGTATCCACAGTCCACACTACGCCAATTTACTTTGTGTCATACACCTCTTACCCCAACCAGAGATTGTATAAGATAACCTGGTTACCAGTATCTGTCATAAGTACCCCGAAACAATAACTAAGTACCCCTACGAACTGCCGCTGTTGTTGGTATATTTATATTTAATAGAAAACGCAGTTCCCAGGGCCAACTAATAGTATCCATAACCCCTCGGACTGATCACATAACTCTATCTTTTCCAGACTCATATACCACCCCATAGTTGCATTCCCCGGTAGCATTTGGCTAACATATTCTACTGCCTTTTCAAACTTCCATATCAATTGTAGCCTAATGCCACCCCCACGCCCAGGGACCTTAGGGGCAAAATTTCCCTGTAGCCCTTGAACTCTCCCCCCCCCCTCTCATTAACCTCTGAAGTGCGCACGGGGGTAATTGAAAACGTCCCCCTGTGCTGACATATTTGAGGTGTTTCCGTCACTAAAATATTCATTGTACCATTAATATCATTAATAATTATCCATATGCGCCTATTATGGGTTGATTATAAAGGTATTAACCTGAAACAACAATAAAACGAGTGAAAACAGCGTTTGGATGGTCAAAATCGGAGATATAGCCCGCGAGTTGTATAATGTATGGGTGAGGCAAGCTACCTTCCCGCCAATTTCCCCCAAGGCCACTGAGACACAGTCGATCGATACTCTCTCTCTCTCTCTTGCACTCGATTGCCATCAGTGATGACAACACCCTGCTTGCAACTCGCTAATGTTAGCACGAAAATATACCTCAGAATATGGGAATAATAGGGAAAATAGGTGATAACTGAAGGATAGGAGGAAAGTGGGGAAGGAGGGGAGGTAGAGGACTGAGATTTTGCATGGCCCAGGGGCCAAACAAAAATAAAAAAATAAAAAAATAAAAATAATTTTTTTTTTTTTCGATGTCAAAAGTTGATTTTTAATTTTACTTACTCAGGAGAGTCTTCCCGCAGTCCGCCGGGGGAACTCTTAAGAGTCTCCCCACAGCTCCCGGGTTAAGACACCCGCGCTTCTCGACTCTTGTCCGACCTAGCCTCTCTCTCATACCTCTTGAAGATCCTTGAATTGTCCGTTACTAATGCTCTCCAGCTTTTTATATATATACTCCTATCCAGCCTACCTTCCCTTAGTAGGCCAGAACAACATTAGAACTTTACTAACCCCGTGCATGCCATCTATTCTCTTACAACCCTTTCACAACCCTGCACCCAATGGTCGTCGGTGTGAGGCTAGCCGCCTCGCCAGAAACTAACTTCTATTGCCATACTTCCAGATAAATGTGGCAGAGTTAGCAACCCAGTCTCCACCACATCCAGCAAACCCTACAATTAACAACCAGCCGAGTAAAACCAGCTAGCTCAGGCACCTTCGGTTTTGGTATTAAGGACACCCACATCTGTCTCATACACAGAGGGTTATTACAAACACTGGTGATATGGCAAGCCCCTAACCACAGCCGCCGGACGACTATCACAGAGAGAGGGCGCCCAGCTCCCCCTTTTTGCCCACCCGAGGAGGGAGACCCCCACCCCCGCGGAGGTATACCTGGCCCCTGTTTTGACTTCCGAGTCATTGCCAGGTAGCACAGGAATTCTTCCTATCAATGAACTAACCATGCATGGCTAACACCTTTTGCTAACCTCTATTAACTCACAATGAACCATTTACCTTTCTTGCATGCTCTGATCACTAAATTGGCACCTCAGCTATACCATAGAATGAAGATTGAACAATCTAGAGAGACGCTCCTATCACAGCTGTCCCCATCCTCCTCGCAAAGTAGATCCAGTCTCTCTCCCCTAAATACTTCCAGTATAGCCAAAATAGTACTTCTTACTAAGGCTCAGTTATATGAAAATATAAAGGCTTCCTATCGCCATGTGCCACAACAGTAAATACCATCTTACCTAGTCCCCATATCTATTGAGAGCTCAAATAAGTCCATAAGACTCGAGATCCCTACTATCTACAGGGCCCAGAACCGAGCCTATAAATCTAGCTCCCGCCCCCAGTCAAATCAGTTGAAAGCTAGACACCAACCAGGGGTCACTACCCTGCAGTTAACTTCTAGCTCTGCCCTTGTGTTGTTCAGGAGTGAGATTCCAGAGCCGGCAGACTCCGTGGCAGATTTGGATAGAAGGACCTGCCCACGTATTTGAGAACTTCACACATATGGGCCCCCTGGACGGCCGCGGAACCAGTCGTTAGCCCCCAACATCATGGACGCAAGATAACCAGGACCAGACCCATCAGACACTACCCAAGATTCCCTTTAGCAGTACTACATATTACTGTGCTGTTTAGAGATTCACTAATTAATATTTCTACGAAGTGGCTATCTCTTTGCCCCAGTATAATTCATATAACCATTCAATTAGGAAGTGCTAAGCGTATCAGTGTTCATTATTTAACAGGCGATACTAACTCTCGTAATCAACCATATGCCCAGATATTATTACCTAGAAGGAAACCCTAGTGATATCTGAAGGTTCGGCCACTGATTTGCGTTCTATGTATTTCTGAGACAAGAATATAAAACTTAGATCAGTACCCCCTGAGGTTACTAGAATTCCCGTGCTCTAAAATATGCGTGTCTAATCTAGTCTGTGAACTACTACTTGTGCACCAGAGCTACCAGTAATAAATCTACCAGTGAATATGAATCTATAAGTAACATTGATGGTCTTCGGTATATAAACCTGTGGAATCAAAGCCAGTGATCAGAAGATTAATACCTGAACGTTGGAAGTGGGAGACTAGGCTCCATCCAGATCCACTTATGCTAGTGTTGTTCAATTCTATTATATTGTCTTACACAAGTATTCTGCAGTGGTATATCAATAAATGTGATCGTGTAACTTGCTACCATGTGTTTCTTTGTGTTCTCTATTCCTCATATTTTGTATTGTGCATGCAGCCTTATATACCCAGTCAATTAGAACTCACATTACCCAAGTTAAACCTGTAGAAAAACAGGGCATAACAATAATGCTGATAGTAGTGATGATGGTGACAATAGCAGTGATAATGGTTGTAGATTTAGTGATAATGATGACAGTAGTGATGATGATGGTAGTGATGATGATAACAGTAGTAGATAATTATGATGGTGACAGTACTAGTAGTAGTGATGATGGTCATAATAGTATTCATGATGGTGACATTAGTAATGATGATTTTAAGATGAAGGTGACAGTATTAGTGTTGTTGGTAAGTAGTAGTGATGATGGTGAAAGTTGTAGTAATGATGAGAGTAGTAGTGATGATGAGATTAGTAGTGATGATGGTGAGAGTAGTAGTGATGATTATAATAGTAGTGCTGATGATATTAATGATGATAGTGACTATTGGTGATGATGTTGACCGATCGCAGAGTTGGGTATGCCGTTTTGATTTTGGGCGAAACGGCACGTCTACTTTATTATAGTTGTAGTGATAATAATGACAGTAGTAATATGATGGTAGTGACGATGGTGTGAGTATTAGTGAAGATGGTGAGTAGTAGTGATGATGACTAATTGTGATGATGAAGATGATAGTAATGGTGATGATGGCAGTAGTAGTGATGGTAACAGTAGTAATGATGATTGTAAGATGGTGGTGATTATAGTAGTAATGAAGGTTGATAGTTGTAGTATCAATAAAGTAGATGTGCCATTTCGCCCAAAATCAAAACGGCATACCCAAGTCTGCGATCGGTCACCATCATCACTACCAGTCACTATCATCAGCACTACTACTATTATAATCATCACTACTACTCTCACCATCATCACTACTACTCTCATCATCACTACTACTCTCATCATCACTACAACTTTCACCATCACTAATACTGTCACCTTCATCTTACAATCATCATTACTACTGTCACCATCATAAATACTATTATGACCCATCATCACTACTACTAGTACTGTCACCATCATAATTATCTACTACTGTTATCATCATCACTACTGTCATCATTATCACTAAATCTACAACCATCATCACTGCTATAATCACCATCATCACTACTATCAACATTATCCCCACTATTACTACCATCACTTCTAATGTCAACTAAACTAAAGTAGACGTGCCGTTTCGCCCAAAATCAAAACGACATACCCAATTATGTGAAGGGTTACCATCATCACTAATATTACCACCATTATCAACTCTGCGTAAGCAGAGTGGTATCGCCCCCCGTATAGTGGAAGGCCTACATGCAAACCGAAATGTCTGTCTGTCCGTCTGTCCGTCTGTCTGTCCGAGAACTCCTAGACCGTTTGACTGATTTTCACCAAACTTCACACAAACCTTCGGTGTGTGAATGCGACGGTAATTAAAAAAAGATTTGAATTGGTGCAATAGTTATGATCTTAGGTCCCCCCCCCCGCAACAGCCCCCCCGTCAACTAGCCCCTCCCCCTCCTTTTCAGGACCCCCACCGCCCACCCTGTACCTATTCCCTGTGTATGTGTGTGCGGCACACATCATACACATGTCTCAGATGTGATGATAATAGTGAGATGTATGTCTGTCTTTCCGAAAACTCATCCTAGACCGTTCGATAGATTTTCACACAAACTTCCAACGAACATTCGGTGAGTGAATGCGACGGTAATTAAAAAAATATTTTTTGAATGTGCAATAGTTATGATTTTAGGTCCAAAATATGGTTTCACCCCCCCTCCCTCCCAAAACCACCAGGGCTCCCACCGTACCCCCCTCCCCCCCAAGCCAACAGTCGTGATTGTGAAACTAGTTGTGATAGTTGATGGTGATAGTAGCAGTGATGATGGTAGTAGATGATGAGGATAGATAGTATAGTGATGATGTTGTAAGTATTGGTGATGTTGGTGATGGTGTGACGCCTGCAGCTTGGCAGAACGCCACGTGGGCTCAGCCGCTCGCTTGGCCACTCGCTAGCACTCGCCAGAGCAGTGTATTTGGCTAAAGTCTATCTACAATGTTGTACTTTCTTTCTTGTGAATCGTCATGTCACAGGCAGTACAGAAGTAGTCTTTATTTTCGCCTGTGACAATGCATTGTATTTTATATCATCAGTTGTAAGTTTAATGTATAAGACTGAATGATACAGCTAGAGAGTGTGAGTAAGTGCAGGAGGCAGAGTGTGTGCGCGCAGTGTTACACGTTGTCTCGGTGACATCATGCCACGGCCGGGCCCTCTGAGTGGCTGGCCGCCTCACCACCCCTCCCGCCGCGTCAGGAGGTAGTTCCCCCGCACTTCCCTGCTGCCTTGTGCCTTCCTTGCTCAGAGCTTGCTTGACCAGCATAACCTTAACATATCCCTTGCCACCTGTCCCCGACTTCTACCTATAGAGCACTTTCTCTCTCTCTCAACTTCTTACCTCTCATTCTTCCTCTCTATTTAATATCATAACTCCCCTTTGGTTCTGCACGATTTCATATATCGGCCATCGTATTATATGCTGAAGCTCTCAGATATTATATGTTTAGTTAGGCATTTTGGAGGGGTTACCATTTTGTCTGTAGAGGTTCGACACACTCACAGTGTCTCCCTGCCTATTCCTTGGCTGTCTGCTGGGCTATTTAATGCTAGACTGGGGTAAGGCTACTTGTGTTGTGATTTCCGATGTGTAACAGGTTT
Source organism: Lithodes maja (assembly GCA_037953745.1). Classification (NCBI taxonomy): domain Eukaryota; kingdom Metazoa; phylum Arthropoda; class Malacostraca; order Decapoda; family Lithodidae; genus Lithodes; species Lithodes maja. The sequence continues at coordinate 35,591 of JBAKBP010016870.1, forward strand.
TGTTTAACCTGTACAATCGCAACAGAGACGTGGGAAGCCTAGGTGGTCTTTCTGACTGTATACCTTGTGAGTTTAGCACTGTGCTGCGAGCGAGGGCTGACTTTGAGAGGGTCGCCAGGAGAGAACCAGATACTAGCGATCTGGATCTCTCAAGAGAGCACCCCGTCAATTAACGTAATTTGGCAGCACAGCCTTAACCCGGGAGCGGCAGGGAGACTCTTAAGAGTTCCCCCGGCGGACTGCGGGAAGACTCTTGAGAGTAAGTAAAATAAAAAATCAACTTTTGACATCGAAAATGTTTATTTTTTTTTATTTTTATTTTTGTATTTTTTTATTTTTTTTTTGGCCCCTGGGCCATGCAAAATCTCAGTCCTCTACCTCCCCTCCTTCCCCACTTTCCTCCTCTCCTTCAGTTATCACCTATTTTCCCTATTATTCCCTTATTCTGAGGTATATTTTCGTGCTAACATTAGCGAGTTGCAAGCAGGGTGTTGTCATCACTGATGGCAAGCGAGTGCAAGAGAGAGAGAGAGAGTATCGATCGACTGTTTCTCAGTGGCCTTGGGGGAAATTGGCGGGAAAGCAGTTTGCCTCACCCATACATTATACAACTCGCGGGCTATATCTCCGATTTTGACCATCCAAACGCTGTTTTCACTCGTTTTATTGTTGTTTCAGGTTAATACCTTTATAATCAACCCATAATAGGCGCATATGGATAATTATTAATGCTATTAATGGTACAATGAATATTTTAGTGACGGAAACACCTCAAATACGTCAGCACAGGGGGACGTTTTCAATTACCCCCATGCGCACTTGTTAGGTTAAGGACCTCGCTAGGCTACGAGCCGCTTGCTCAGCCATTGTTTCCTAGCCTACGACATCCCAGCTAGACTTTATTAGCCTAGCAGACACCCGTTTAGAATTATAAGCTCTTATGTTATGTATGCAGCATTCTTTTTCACGTTGACTGTAAGCCTTGGTTGTTGTTGAGTTGCACAACCTGAGCAGGGTTTTGAGTTGCCTGACGAAGGACTTCTTTTGTTGTTGGAGATAATACTAGTGTGCATTTATCGTTATTCCCGTGTCAGTTGACACTGTCTGTCTCTACACTTGTCCTCTATTGTCCCTGCTTTATATAACAGTTCAAAATCCGATACGATCATCTTACCCCAGCATCAGACTTTCTTCAGAAGATTCCTGCTCGATGCTTTGGGACTTTCGTTCACTTTCTTTAGTATAGGAGTGACAGTTATAATAATATAATAATAATACTTTATTTCAGACTCGCACAGTACAGAGGGGACCATACTGGGGTCCATATATACATTACAGTAACATAAATATATATAAACAGTTCATTATTGTTTAGAGTAACTTTAAATATACCTTCTTCTAGTTTGCATTAAATCATTGCAGTGATTTAATTAAGATCTCTATCTTTTCCTTGTATACCTTATTAACGTAATTGTATGTTGTTGTGATCAGGCTGTATCAGAGATCATCAGCCTGTAGTAGTAGTGCACTTATACCGAGTTATAGGATACCCCGTTATCGCAGATTTAACTCTGGAGGGTATAGGTGTTTTTTGTGCGCCGGCATTATAAGTTCGAGGGTTGGATCTAGTGTTACCGTTGTGGCTGTGTGCCGTTCTAGTCCAATGATTAAGAGCCTTTGTTTTATACGAGCCCCGGTCGTAACAATGGTTACTGGAGATGACGACCCGAAAACAAGTCGCCCCGCATTTGCTAAGTTAAGTTAGGTTAAGTTAGTTTAGATGACATTAAAAGTGATGGTAGTAACAGTGGGGATGATGGTGATGGTGAGAGTAGTAGTAGTGATGATGGTGGTAATAGTAGTGATGATGGCAGTGGTGGGCGCGCTTCGGTCGGACCGGTAATGCGGCAGCGCTCCACACTCCTCAGACATAAGGTAATGCGGCAGCGCTCACGCGCTCCTTTGGTCAGCCGACTCGATGCGCTTCCCGCTCTGCGCTCCTGCGCTCCGCGCTCCCAAAAATAGGTATATAATAAAATAAAAAAGTAAAAAAAAAGCTTCTAGAAATTATTTAATTATTTACCTAAATTAATACAATCTTTTGTCTTTCACTTCATTAAATTCAAAAAATTAAAAAAACCTCAAGTCATGGTGTCATTCTGAAGTTTAAGTTTCTCACTTTCTCAGTTTCTGTAATTCTTTATGTCATATCAATGATATGATTGCTATCATATCATGGATGACCGGCTGACCAGTCTTCGACGGTATATATATGGCCGGCCGGGACTAGGGTCTTGTCAGTTGTCACGCCCAGTGCCAGGTCCGTATATAATTATATACTGACTCGCCGAAAAAAAATTGTAGCAGCGAAACGACTGCACCTATGGCTTTCATATTTTTAGTTTTTTACCACATGTACCTTACCCTTCTGCATACCCACCACCACTACCCCAAGCCCCTCCTCCCACCCACTCGCTGACTATCGGTCGCCTCACAAGGAAAAAAAAGGAAAATCTGTGGCGGTGAAACGATTGCACCAATCGGTTCCATATTTGTGTGACAAGTGCCTTACCCTTCTGCCTTCCCTCCACCACACCCCCAACTGCCTCCCACAACCCACTTCCAGCGTATCCGTACGAAGAAAAGGAAAAAAAGAAAAATCTGTGGTGGCGAAACTACCTCACCAATCGGCTTCATATTTGTAACACAAGTCAATTACGCTTCTATCTTCCCCCCACCATCCCACCCATACATTCAAGTAACATTCCTATGGTATCGATACCATAAAATGATAAGTCTCTGAAGTCTATAGTGTCTTTTGACTCTTTTCAGCTACGTTCGCGACGGGGACCTGATTTCTGGCGAAAATGGACAAGGGGATTGTTTTTTTTACCATTATCCTTCCTTTCTCACCCAACTTGATAGATTTAGCCAAAAAAAACAAAAACAAACTCTGGCACTGGCCAGGTTCTTACCTTTCCAGGGTTTGAAGGTGGCACTGTCAGTCTGTCACTATCATAGTATCACTGTATCACAGTTCACTAACACCGTGAGTAACACCGTACGATGACTGTACACGATAATGACGTTCTTGAACCTGTTGTTGACAGGAAAAATCGCTTCCGGAGCGCCAGAAAGGAGCGCAAAATTCAAGCTGCGCTCCCCGCCTGCACTCTGAGTTCAGATTTTTGCCGCTCCTCGCTCCTCTATATTGGTAGTGCGCACCGGATCGCAGAGCGCCAAATTGGCGCGCCCACGCCCACCACTGGATGATGGTAATAGTAGTGATGATGGTGGTAATATTAGTAATGATGGTAACCCTTCGCAGAGTTGGGTATGCCGTTTTGATTATGGCAAAACAGCACGTCTACCATCTACCATCACGTCTACTCTCATCATCACTACAACTTTCACCATCATCACTACTACTTACCAACATCACTAATACTGTCACCTTCATCTTACAATCATCATTACTACTGTCAGCATCATAAATACTATTATGACCATCATCACTACGACTAGTACTGTCACCATCATATCTACTACTGTTATCATCATCACTACCATCATCATCACTACTGTCATCATTATCACTAAATCTACAACCATCATCACTGCTATAATCACCATCATCACTACTATCAACATTATCCCCACTATTACTACCATCACTTCTAATGCCAACTAAACTAAAGTAGACGTGCCGATTCGCCCAAAATCAAAACGACATACCCAGTTTCAGTTTCAGTCAACTATGCGAAGGGTTACCATCATCACTAATATTACCACCATTATTACTACTACTATCATCATCACTACAATTGTCACCATCATCACTACTACTACCATCATCACTAATATTACCACCATCATCACTACTACTATCATTATCTCTACAATTGTCACCTTCTAATGTCAACTAAACTGGGAGGTTTAACGACCCTCCCAATACCAAATAAGGTAAACCTCCTATTTGGTTGTAGCCTCGGAGTATCCAACGTAGAGCTTATACTATGGCGATATAATCTGCTTCGCTCTAGAGCGGCAATTATCGTATACACATAGCGCGAATTAAATCTATAACATCTAGAGTAGCACCTTACTCTCTCTACTAGGTACGTTGTACATACTTTTGAGGTCTTTTAAATAGAAAATTGAAAAGAGAAACGAGAAAGAAAAGAAAAAGTTCTCGACTAGGCCATTCCATCTGGCTCTTCACGCCGCTGTCAGGGGCGTACCTTCTAACCCGGTCCGGATTAAAGGGCATCTCGATATCAAGCTACACAAGAGGCAAGATTGGATGGGCAGGGGTACGGTCTGTGGGAGGGATACTATGACGTTGGATACTCCGAGGCTACAACCAAATAGGAGGTTTACCTTATTTGGTATTGGGAGGGTCGTTAAACCTCCCAATTTAGTAGTAGCCTCAACGTTCCAACGTAGAGCTTAGAGTACCAAAATTGGAGGCGGACATCCAAGCCGAGAAAACTCAAACAACAGCAATTAGTTAAGGATCATGATAAAGAAAAGACAGACTTAAACAAGAGAGTTTATATAAAGAGTGTACGGACAGGTGCATATTAAGAGAGGCCACGTACAGTCATGTCATGTTCTTTTAGATCTTAACCCGTTGAGCCCCGGCTAGTTATAATATTTTGTTCACCCCAGTCCCAAGCCATTTTCACTTCTTCAAGGATGAGAAATGAAAAAAAAAAAAAAAAAATCACCTCGGACATTTTTTTGGGGGGGGGGGGGGGGGGGGGAGCCTCAAAAAAATTTGTTGAGCCAAAATGGAAGAGAATGGTGAGAAATGAAGACAAAAATAAAAAAAAAACTCATTTCGGTCATTTGGGGGGCGGGGGGGGGGGGGGTTCAATAGTTTGTCTCCCCCGCATGACCACCCGCCCGGGAGCACTAGGGTAAAAACTGAGTATGGCATTGTACGGCATACATCCTAAGGAGTGTCTCACATAAATCTCAAGCCTCTAGCTCCCATACGACCGGAGTAATGAAGGTTCAAAGTGGCGGTGAACTAAGGGTGTAAACTATCCCCACTAAGCCCACCACCACCAGCCGCGCGGCTGTCTCGGCCCGCTCACACCTACTGGCCCGGCTCCCACACACACTACGGTACCTCCCCCTCCTATTCTCCCGCCATTTCCTACCTTACGAGCCACGTAAGTGTTTTTTTATATGTCGGACGCACGTGATGCGTCGCTGGGAGTTGGTGATCAAACACTGCCGACGCAACACGTGCGGCGCTGGGTCTCAGCGGGTTAACCTAATCGTATGAATGTTACATATCATAATGGTGGATACGGAAGACAGGATGCCCCCCCCCCCCCTTTTTATATGGAGTAAAGGAGGAAGTACTACACCGGATAAGACCAAGTGTAAACATCGCTAACAGCACCGCGCACAATGAAAAAAGTGCCGGAGGTGACAAGTGACACCCAGTAGACAAGGGACTGAACACTTAAGTCTGTGGACTGCTAGAAAACAGTAGGACAAACACCCCAATGACAATGCATGAGCATGACACAAGCGGGTAATAATAATAATAATAATAATAATAATATTTATTCAGTCAGCAATTTACAGAGTTGGTACCACATAGTTTGTTACAAATATGACATGTACCAGCCTTGCATAATTCCAACTAAGGATAGCCCAAAAAGGCCGCAAAGGTGATGCATAACGAACAGAATGTGATGACGGGAAGAAAGTAATGAAACATACAGTAACATCTACCTTTCAAACATATAATGTAATAATGAAGGAAATGAAAAACAAGATCCTTAAGCCTAGGTAAGGCCCTTAACCCTAGGTGACATTATGTACATATATGTGTAACCCATTGTCCCACCCTTCTCCCCCCTCCCCCCAATATAGAAGCGGACAGGATAGGAGAAAAAACAGTAGGGGGAAGGACAAGCATAGAGGAATACCCCTAAGTAACCCTTTGGCCCAACGCAACACAAGGACGCCCCGGCCTGTCTGTGGACATGGACAGATAGGAGGAGAGAAACATGTCGGGGGAAGACCACAGCCCTGTGTCAGCAAGATCCCTGAAGGAGTGAGTGGGAAGGAAGCGGAGCGTGGCCGCAGAAGACCGAATGTCATGCGCCGAACCCCGAACCAGAGGATTGTTATCCTTAATGACGCGACACAGGCGTAGGCCCACAGCACGTATGGTCAACCTCCTACCGGGCTTAGGCGCCACCCAGAGCACCAACCCCGAACGTCGGCACAGTGGAATGAACAATTGAATGAAGCGAAAGAACAGGGCACCACGTGTGATGACGACGGCCGCGCTTAAGAGCGGGGACCGGGAAAGGCTTAAACACGTGTGCCTCTCGTTCGTTCTTAGCAAGAAAATGAACAGACTTAGCCAAAGTTACCGACCCGAGGATGGGAGCAAACCGCAAGCGGTTCTGGGCCCCGAGACATGGCAGCCCACTCCGACACCCTCTCACCCGTAGCTAAAGCTAGAAGAAACAGTGGCTCACCAAGGAATCTGTCAGGTGTGGGGTGAGGAGTGGACGCCGCAGACGATAGCCATGTGAGAGCCGCTGCCAGAGACCACTGATGGGGAATCTGACGTGGGGTTGGTCCGAGCCGAAAGTAGGCTTGCATGAAAAACTCCAGGTCATACTGAGGAACGACCAACCCCGCGAGGGTCTCAAAAGGCACGCGAATGGCAGATAGGTGGGTCCTAATTGTGTTGTAGATGGAGTGACGCTCCTCAAATAAACAATGGAGGGAGCGAAACACAAGCGCCACTGACGGAGTAGCCTGTGAAGAGTCGTGTGACCAACAAGTAAAGCAGCGCCAGGGAGATTCATATATCATCCATGTAGATGGCGACCAAAGTAGAGTGAATTTGGTAGGTAATGATCGCCCAAACCAGGGGAGCCACCCTGCCGCACAAACATCCACGATGCGAATGCCAACGAGGTCCCTAGGTCTCCATTCGACCCCAAGCGGAAGCTCGAGATCGACAAGGGCACGGGATCCGGGCAGCATCGTATCAGCTGAGTGTACCAGGCTTGGGCCGCCCATAGGGGCGCGAACAACTAAACTATGCCCTGGTACTCTCTCAGCCTGTGGAGGACCTTGCACAACAAAAGTGCGTCGGTTGGCGGAAACACGTACAGTGACTGCCACCTGGTCCAGTCCTCGCTGAAAGTGTCCGGGCCCCCCGCTGGAGTGCGAAGCCAGAGGGTCAGAAACACAGGCAACTTGGTCGTCACGTGAGAAACGAACAAGTTGATCTGTGGAACATCCCAGGAGGCTGCCAGGTCATCGAATACGGTTTGTTTGAATGATCATGCTACCAGGGTGCTCCGTCCCCTAGACAGAGCATCCGCCCACAGGGCGGTAGCCCCGGTTAGGTAGGTCGCAGGCAGCGTAATGTTGTAATGATCTGCCTGAAAAAAACAGTACCTCCGCCAGACCCTGAAACACCGCGGATCTGGAGGAGCCCTGTATCAGCAAGCAATGAACTGCAGTCATGTAGTCCATCCGGAAGGCCAACGACCTGCCGGGAAGGGATAGCCCTTGACCCCGCAGGAAGAACAACGGGACCAACAGTATCAAGACGGGTAAGTGTAAGGGAGTGAGACCTGACCACTTGCCTAGGTGTTGGTGACCCATGGTGGACTGGGAGCCCCATCCCACCTCGCTCGACGCATCGTTGCCAATCCAGATGGTCGGCGGGGGCGAAGTCCAAGGCACAGCTCCCGCGAGCCTGCCCCGAACAACCCAGTGTGTCAAAACAAATGGAACGAGCGCGGAGTCGGACAAAGCCGACGTGGAAGCAACAGTGGGAATGCTTAGGCGCCCAGTTGAAGCAGGCGTGTTGATCCCGAACCTCCCTAGGGGAATGGTCAGAAACGCCCAATGGAGCGACCCGATCAACGAGTCCCAGAGTGACCCGGTAATGGAGACCGAGCGCAACGCAGCGAAAAGTTTCCATCGAAGCTGCGAGGCGGTACCCGACTCTGTCCGACGGTCGCGCTCGCCATGACCCCGTCCAGGCCCACCCACGTCACGTCTTGTGACGGGGTGAGGCACGACGTGGGAACGTTCATCTGGAAACCTAAACTTGTGATGTGGTGGATGACAAGGAGAGTGTGTTGTGCACATTGAGTGGGAGAGTCTGCGGAGATGAGCTAATCGTCCAAGTAAAACAGGAGCTGAATCCCCTGACGGAGCACGGGAGTCAGAGCCTGCAGGACGAGTTACGTAAAGACTCGTGGTGCGATATTGAGACCGAAGGGCCGCCTGTCGAACGTCAATACCCTTGCGTGCAGCTGGAGCGCCAGATAGCACTGGAACCGAGGTGCAAGCGGCACATGCCAATATGTGTCCATGAAAACCAGGGATATCACCCAGCAGCTGGGACGGAGCGCCAACCGCACCTGACTGATGGTGAGCATCCGAAAGCGGTTGTTCACGATATGCAAATTGACGCACGACAGGTTGACCACCGGTCTCATCGCATCGCAGTCCTTCTGCGGGACCAGAAACACATGTGAGAGGAATACCCGCCTAAATGGCGAGATTACCCGAACAATCCCATGCTCGAGTATTGACATGACAACCGTGGCCACGTCTGGAGAGACGTGCCGATGTCGGGAAGGACGTCCGAGAGGGGGCCTAGACCGCCCCATCCAGAACACCCTGGGAGGAAGCGGCTGCGGGAGGCCGCGACGCCCCAGAAACACGGGGTGCGAAGTGTCCCGCAGTCGCCAAGAGGTAAGTCTTTTGCCACGCACCAACCGAGAAGAGACCCTCAGTTGCGAGCTCAGAGAGGAGTAGCTTCGTCCTGATCTCCGCGGGCGCCGTCGTACAGAAGGCCACCCTCAGCGACGATCTACACAAAGCAGCCTCATGGACGGCCCCCTGAATGTCACCCACTGAGGTCAGGGCGAGCTGCAGGCACACGCGCCGCAAAGTCTCCCAACCCGTCTTGAAGTCACCAGCAGGTTCGGCTTCAAGAAGCCGGAGGTGAAACCTCGCCATTTGGAACAGCAGGAGGAGGGTGGAGAGCCAGCGAGCGGCGCGTTGCCGGAGCCGGTGATCCTGATCGAGGGCACTCTTCACCGATAGCACGAAGAAAGACGTGGGCAACTGGTCGAACACAAAGGTAAGGGCATTCAGCCATGACCAATATGTGGGAGAGACCCCGGACGATGACAGGACTAGCCCAGACACAAAAGTGTTGTCAGGGGGCAGGAGAGAAACAAAGCCCTCAGCAGACCTGACGCCAAAACCAACCCCCTCCGCCAGCCACCGATCCCAAGGCCCGTCCTCAAGATTGGTGAGCTCGAGCATGACGTTGCTTGTAGCATCGCGAGCACTCTTCACCAGAGGAAGACCGGCAATGGCTGACAGAGCGGGAGCATCAGCGAAGATGTCTCGGCAGGCGTAGTCCGACCAGAAACGTGTAGACCCAGAGGGAGATACCCTAGGACAGTATGAAAAACTGCAAATCCGACCTACTGGGGTGAGGCCGGATATCCACCTCTGGGACTATGCCATCCGGAGTCAGTGCCCGGAAGATACCCGGAGCACGAATCTGCATATTCCAATGATCAGCAACTGGCCGTTCACCCCCGTGCATGAGTGGCGGCACAGTCCGGGTGAGTAGCCACCACATTCCGGCAAGACGCAGGCTCGCCTTACAAAGAAGGGAGGACACGTTTGGTAATCTTAAATGTAGACAGTGGGGGAACACTAACGGGCTGGCCAACCATCCCCAGCCCGTACCCAGGCAGCACGCCGAAAGACGGTGAAGGAGCCAGAGAGGGGGCTGGCGCAGGCAGAGCCGCGGCCGCCACTACAGGGGTAGCTGGGCCAGTAGGCAGTTGACCTTAGGAAAGGGGAAAGGCCAGTAAAATCAGCAGACATCTACATCCAAGCGTCCCAACCGAATTGTCTAGCATCACAGCTGACGAGGGAGCGTCCGGGGGAAAAGAGAAGAGAGGCAAAGCATAGGTCCAACCTAGAGTAGGGTAGAAAGCACCCGAGGGCGGAACGGGCCCCGGGAGGCCCGAACCCAGATGCCAAAGGCTCGTAGAGAGCTGACCTGTAAGAGAAGGTGTCGAGTCAGAGGAACGACCTGGAGCGGGAGTCATCCACGCACCAGGGCAGAGCGAGCCGATTGCAGCCCGTCCTAGAGACCCGCGGCACCGGTGAGGGTGGAAGGAAAAAAACCCACTCAAGACACCGGTGAGCACAATGTAGGGTAAGACCGTGGCTTAGGAACCTCAAGGCATTGGTGAGTCCAAAAGAGGTGAAGACAGCGTCTCAGGAACTCAAGGTATTGGTGAGTTCAAGGTAGGGTAAGACCGAGTCTCAGGAGCTGGAATCAGACGAAAACTGGTGCCCCCAAGATGGTTTAGAAAAACCGTAGACAGGCAAGCAAGAGCAAGCCGAGGAGGCAAAAAGTGTCTGACATCCAAAACGCCCCCCCCCCCCCCCCTAAAAGTTAGGCTAAGCGAAAAGTCGGCCTAGCCTAAAGAGGGGCAGGGAAAAAAGAAGCGCGACGTCGGAACTGCAAAACCGCGGTTTTGCAGGAATGTTAGTCCGACCAGTATGTCGGACGGCAGAGAGCGGCCAAATAATCAGAGGATCACCGAAGACCGCATGTGCGGGGATCCAGGGGTATACGGCAGACAAACCTGAGATGGAACTCTGACACTGTTGCTAACCCAAAAAATACCAAGATGGTTTCACATTTCTGAGATTTCGCAGGAGCCGTGCATGACATGCCGGACCGAATTGGCAACAGTGTGAAGAGTGAGCAACAGCCCTCCATCGACGAAGGCTAGGCCACGAACGCCCCCTGCCAACAGACGGAAGAGCGATCCACTAACGGAGGTAACCAGGGCTCATCACTAGGCCTGTATGGGCGAGGAAGAGACCCCAATAGGGAAGGAAACTCTATGAGGAGGCTAAATGAAAGAGAAAGAAGAGGACTGTGCCCCCCTTTCATACATTAAGGTAGCCTAGCCTAGGAAAACTCCAATAGAGTGACAGCACTTCGCGAAACGAGCTCCCCTCCCCCCCCCATTGTAAACCCCAAGCAGGTGAACAAATAAGGCGACAGTACTTGTAGGCCTTAGGCGAAGGCGAGGGAGGCAGAGGAGAGCATCCAAAGTGGAGCGGAGCACAGCCTGGGAAACAGGGGAGAAGAGTATGAAACACCAGAAGCGATGCATCAACAGGCATGGATAAATAGCAATGCACTCTTCAACCCAAAACCCAGAGAGGAGCGGACCATCAAGGTACCCTCCAGTCGGGGGCGGAACAACAGGACAGCCAAAAAAACGTGAAACACACGTCGCCGTAGGGCAGTGTAAACACACCCTGGAGCGGTCTTTTTAGACCAAAATAAAAAAGTCGTAAGGTAAACCGATCACAAGGGCAGGGAGACGCCCAAAAGCGCTCACTAGACCTTGAGAAAGAAACCTCCGCTGCATAACGGAGAGTGGAGACCCCCCCCCCCAATGTAAACCCCCAACCAGGTGAACAAAGAAGGCGACATTACCCATAGGCCTAGGCGGAAGCGAGGAAGGCACAGGAGAGCACCCAAAGTGTAGCGTAGCACAGCCTGGGAAAAAAGGGAGAAGAGCATTAAACACCACAACCGATGCACCAACAGGCATGGACAAGTAGCAATGCACTCCCCAACCCAAACCCAGAGAGGAGCGGACCAACAAGGGACCCTCCGGTCTGGGGCGGAACAACAGGACAGCCAAAAAAGCGTGTAACACACGCCGCCGTAGAGTGGTGTAAACCCGCCGTAGAGCGGGGTAAACCCGCCGTAGAGCGGAGTAAACCCACCCTGGAGCGGACACCGATACGCTCCAGAGTGGGCCACAGCCACCAGCACCACAAAGACGAGTAGGACCAACCCAGAGCGGGGTAAGCACGCCCTGGAGCGGACACCGATACACTCCAGAGCGGGCCACAGCCACCAGAACCTTACCAAGGCACCTCAGAGATGAGTAAGGACCGACCCAGAGCGGGGGAAGAACCCGCGCCCGAGGGCGGGGGAAGACACCAAGAGAGCCAGCTGAAAACCCAAACTAACCGACCTGGAGAGGGGAAAACCATCGCTCCAGGGCGGGGCGGTCATGCTTGAGCGGGAGGATGATATAGCGGACTCACGCCCGGTCTAGAGCGGCCAAATACACGCTCGAGGGCGGTACAAAGACCGATCTAGAGCGGGGCCGAAGAGGGACAGACCAGAAGCAGTCACCAAAGCACGCCCAGGAGCGGGAATACCGATGCCCCAGGGCGGAGCGGTGAACACCATATTAAAAGTCTGAGGGCTAGGGCAGGTCCAAGTGAAAAAAGACATGCGACGAGTGCCAGACGCTCGCCCTGGAGCGGTAAGAACGACGCTCCAGAGCGGAGCGGCGAGCCAGGTCCAAGTAATAGTTGACCGAAGCGTCACTCACCGACGACACTTAAGACAGAAAGTCTGAAAAAGGAGAAGCGTCACGTCTGCCAAGAAGGCCCCCCGGGGACTCGAGAAAAGGAAAACGCCAACCAAAGACCGACCTGGCGTGGGACGTGACCCACGAACAGGGAGGAGCAAAGGAAGACATAGCCTAATCACAAGGGCCGAAGGTGGAAAAATCAAGGTAAATAGCAGAACACAAATTTGGGGTTCTGGAAAGCCAGAGGTAGTCAGATAACTGGTGCGAACCCCATAAAACATAATAAGGGGAGTCAAGGGACATCCCCAGGGGTTGCAACAGAATCGAATGACAAAACGCCCCCTGTAGGCTAGGCTACCCACAAAAAGTTAGCCTAATCGGCACTAGGTGATAGGAATAAATAAAAAGAAGGACGCCACTAGCAACCGCACACCCAAAGAGGTGTGAGTGTGACATTAAAAGACCAATCATGGGGCAAGTGACATCCCGGGTCGGCGCCCCCCACCAAAACATCACCCGAAAAACCGAAGTTAGCCTAGCCACCGAAAAAATGCGCATAAGTCAGAAACCAAGTAAGTGACAAGAAGCCCTAAATGAATAGAAACTATCAAAACCTAAACTAAAGTCACCGCAAAGAAATTAAAAGCAATATAAGGCAAAGGCCTTTCAACACTAGCGTCGTCCCAAGACACGCATGCGCAGAGGGCTGAAAACATGAGAGACCTCCACTTTCAACGCAAACACTCGAATAAAACACCTGAGTGCCCATGTTACGTTGTGCCTACAACACGGATCATCTATCTATAATTCCAGGCGCCAATTAACTCCCTCCATCATATTATGTTCCAATAAGTCCAAGGAGGCACTTGACAAGTATTTTTGGTTTTGAATTTGGCTCATGAGTGTTGTCGAAGCCTTACATTTTTCGCGATTTCCATCCACCAGAATGCTGTTTATTGTGATGTATCATATATCAATGGAAAGAGGAATATTTATAGTACATGATAAAATTAAAAAAAATGTAAATAAATCGAAATATGAAAGTGTAAATGAGTCCGGAATACAATTATTTCCCATGCAATTGTCTTCACACCGTCCTAGCTCTAAATTGTGAGTGATGACCATATTTTTGTTTTGCTCAAATAATAGTATTTTTTCTCCTCTTTCCAAATCTGGAAACAAAAATTGTTTATCTTCAATAGTTCTCAAGCAGTGACCGAAAACAAAAAATATATGATTTTGATTTATATGGTTTATAACATTTTCAATTTATTTCGTTGCTACGAAGTGTATGGTTTTAAATTTAGGCTGTATGAATACGGCAAATAATGCTGATGAGTATAAAACAAACTAGAAGTTCCTAGGACAAATACTTTTTGCGCTATGAATATTTGAAATGAAGAGCCAAAATGCGAATATTTACGCTTCACCCATCTCTGTTCCGGCGATGCTAGCTGGGTTCCGAGCTGTTCCCCACCTCGTGGTTGCGTTATTTGCTCGGATACGTATATAACTGTATATATCACCGGAATCGGAAAATTGTGCTCTTTCCAATGGTGAAAACAAAAATAATATAGCATAATTGGTTCGCGAGCTATGCACAATTGTTTCCATGCAATGACCGAAAAAAAAAAATCTGATTTTGATTGATATGGTTTATAACATTTTCGATTTATTTCGTTGCTACGAAGTGTATGGTTTTAAATTTAGGCAGAATGAATACGGCAAATAATGCTGATGAGTATAAAACAAACTAGAAGTTTCTAGGACAAATACTTTTTGCGCTATGAATATTTGAAATGAAGAGCCAAAATGCGAATATTTACGCTTCACCCGTCTCTGTTCCGGCGATGCTAGCCGGGTTCCGAGCTGTTCCCCACCTCGTGGTATATATATGATATATATATATATATATATATGATATATATATATATATATATTATATCAATCTACAATTAGAAAAATAAAATAAAATAAAAATAAAAAATAACCCTCCCCCACCCAAAAAAAAAAAAATATATATATATATATATATATATATATATATATATATTATATATATGGGGGAGGGGGGGGGAGGGGAGGGAGGTATAATTGGGGAGGGAGGGGGTATAATGGGGGGGGGGAGGTGGCATAACATAAATAAATACATAAACACGAATTATATTATATATATATATATATATATATATATATATATATATATATATATATATTATATCAATCTACAATTAGAAAAATAAAATACAAATACAAAATAACCCTCCCC
>JBAKBP010016871.1:0-50316 GCA_037953745.1 Lithodes maja
ATTGTGTTCCTGAAAACCATAATGGGTATTGTGTTCCTGTAAAACCATAATTGGGTATTGTGTTCCTGTAAAACCATAATGGGTATTGTGTTCCTGTAAAACCATAATGGGTATTGTGTTCCTATAAAACCATAATGGGTATTGTGTTCCTATAAAACCATAATGGGTATTGTATTCCTGTAAAACCATAATGGGTATTGTGTTCCTGTAAAACCATAATGGGTATTGTGTTCCTGTAAAACCATAATGGGTATTGTGTTCCTGTAAAACCATAATGGGTATTGTGTTCCTGGTAAAACCATAATGGGTAATTGTGTTCCTGTAAAACCATAATGCGTATTGTGTCCTGTAAAACCATAATGGGTATTGTGTTCCTGGTAAACCATAATGGGTATTGTGTTCCTGGTAAACCATAATGGGTATTGTATTCCTGTAAAACCATAATGGGTATTGTGTTCCTGTAAAACCATAATGGGTATTGTGTTCCTGTAAACCATAATGGGTATTGTGTTCCTGTAAACCATAATGGGTATTGTACTCCTGTAAAACCATAATGGGTATTGTGTTCCTATAAAACCATAATGGGTATTGTGTTCCTGTAAAACCATAATGGGTATTGTGTTCCTGTAAACCATAATGGGTATTGTGTTCCTGTAAAACCATAATGGGTATTGTGTTCCTGTAAAACCATAATGGGTATTGTGTTCCTGTAAAACCATAATGGGTATTGTGTTCCTGTAAACCATAATGGGTATTGTGTTCCTGTAAAACCATAATGGGTATTGTGTTCCTGTAAAACCATAATGGGTATTGTGTTCCTGTAAAACCATAATGGGTATTGTGTTCCTGTAAACCATAATGGGTATTGTGTTCCTGTAAAACCATAATGGGTATTGTGTTCCTGTAAAACCATAATGGGTATTGTGTTCCTGTAAAACCATAATGGGTATTGTGTTCCTGTAAAACCATAATGGGTATTGTGTTCCTGTAAAACCATAATGGGTATTGTGTTCCTGTAAAACCATAATGGGTATTGTGTTCCTGTTGAAGCTAAGCACACTGTTATCAATCACTGCACCACACTGTTATCAATCACTGTACCACACTGTTATCAATCACTGTACCACACTGTTATCAATCACTGCACCACACTGTTATCAATCACTGTACTACACTGTTATCAATCACTGTACCACACTGTTATCAATCACTGTACCACACTGTTATCAATCACTGTACCACACTGTTATCAATCACTGTACCACACTGTTATCAATCACTGTACCACACTGTTATCAATCACTGTACTACACTGTTATCAATCACTGTACCACACTGTTATCAATCACTGTACCACACTGTTATCAATCACTGTACCACACTGTTATCAATCACTGTACCACACTGTTATCAATCACTGTACGACACTGTTATCAATCACTGTACCACACTGTTATCAATCACTGTACCACACTGTTATCAATCACTGTACCACACTGTTATCAAGCACTGTACCACACTGTTATCAAGCACTGTACCACACTGTTATCAATCACTGTACCACACTGTTATCAAGCACTGTACCACACTGTTATCAATCACTGTACCACACTGTTATCAAGCACTGTACCACACTGTTATCAATCACTGTACCACACTGTTATCAATCACTGTACCACACTGTTATCAATCACTGTACCACACTGTTATCAATCACTGTAGCACACTGTTATCAATCACTGTACCACACTGTTATCAATCACTGTACCACACTGTTATCAATCACTGTACCACACTGTTATCAATCACTGTACCACACTGTTATCAATCACTGTACCACACTGTTATCAATCACTGTACCACACTGTTATCAAGCACTGTACCACACTGTTATCAAGCACTGTACCACACTGTTATCAATCACTGTACCACACTGTTATCAAGCACTGTACCACACTGTTATCAAGCACTGTACCACACTGTTATCAATCACTGTACCACACTGTTATCAATCACTGTACCACACTGTTATCAATCACTGTACCACACTGTTATCAATCACTGTAGCACACTGTTATCAATCACTGTACCACACTGTTATCAATCACTGTACCACACTGTTATCAATCACTGTACCACACTGTTATCAATCACTGTACCACACTGTTATCAATCACTGTACCACACTGTTATCAATCACTGTACCACACTGTTATCAAGCACTGTACCACACTGTTATCAAGCACTGTACCACACTGTTATCAATCACTGTACCACACTGTTATCAAGCACTGTACCACACTGTTATCAAGCACTGTACCACACTGTTATCAATCACTGTACCACACTGTTATCAATCACTGTACCACACTGTTATCAATCACTGTACCACACTGTTATCAATCACTGTACCACACTGTTATCAATCACTGTACCACACTGTTATCAATCACTGTACCACACTGTTATCAATCACTGTACCACACTGTTATCAATCACTGTACCACACTGTTATCAATCACTGTACCACACTGTTATCAATCACTGTACCACACTGTTATCAAGCACTGTACCACACTGTTATCAATCACTGTACCACACTGTTATCAAGCACTGTACCACACTGTTATCAAGCACTGTACCACACTGTTATCAATCACTGTACCACACTGTTATCAATCACTGTACCACACTGTTATCAATCACTGTACCACACTGTTATCAATCACTGTACCACACTGTTATCAATCACTGTACCACACTGTTATCAATCACTGTACCACACTGTTATCAATCACTGTACCACACTGTTGTCAATCACTGTACCACACTGTTATCAATCACTGTACCACACTGTTATCAATCACTGTACCACACTGTTATCAATCACTGTACCACACTGTTATCAATCACTGTACCACACTGTTATCAATCACTGTACCACACTGTTATCAATCACTGCACCACACTCATTTAAGGGGGGATTCCCACTTGAGGATTTTTTTCTTTACCCCTTTCTCCCTCATGTTTAGCCCCATTGCTTTTGAGAATTTAAGACGTTCGCCCCATTAGTTTGGCGATTTTAAGAACTTTCGCCCCATTTAGTTAATTTTAGACTTTTCGTGCCATTTAGTGTCGTTTTTTTCCTGGCGAGCGATAGCGAGCCTATAATTTAAGAGGAACCGGCTTTCAGCCGGGACATTTTTCTACCGAAAAATGTACAAATTATCTTGAAAGAGGGTCAAGGGGGTGAAATTTTAAGATTGCTGGAGGAGTAGAAAACAAACTAAAAACCTTCCCTTAAGACATAAGACTTTAACAGAAATAATGTTACTCAAATGTTAAGTTTCATATTATTCTAACTTTTTATGTGTGTGTGTGTGTGTGTGTAAGAGAGAGATTTACATACTGTAGATACACTGACCATACGATACCAGCGAGGTGGTCAGGACTTAATTCCAGGAGAGATAGCTAACCCGAGAGTAAGGTACAGTGGAAGGAAAGGATGGCAAAGAAGAAGGAGAGAGAGAGAGAGAGAGAGAGAGAGAAAGAAAGAAAGAGAGAGAGAAAGAGAGATAATCTGAACACACTCAGAATAATTTATATAATCTATATTATTTGTTAATTAATTTATTACAGTATAAACTCCGTTGCCAAATGATTTTACTCAGCTTAGTAAATACCTCAAGGAATCAATGACTTATGAAGACTATTTTAACAAACTATCTTACTCAGGTTCTCCTTAATCCTTTCGTTGCGGGTGACGTTCTGGAACGTCCTGGCAAGTTACAGCAATTTCCAGGCTTTTAAAGCCTGTAAAAACCGTGAAAATCGAGTGTCAGTGGGCGGGAGCGTGAGGGGCCCACCTCCGACCCTCAGAGCACCGAGCGGCTCACTGAGGTTGACTGTGTCTCGCGCGGGTCTCTCTCTGTGTCTCCCAACAGTGTAGCCAAGCGAGCGAGTGTTACATAATAGCGGGTTTCCACGTTTCACTGGCACCACTGCGGGTGAACCAGACCACGTACGGGGCCCGTTCTGGTGTCATTTTTAAGCTATTCTCGCCTAGTTTTTGGCAGAATACACTTCATTTAATGCAGATGCTTGATTTATCATTCAAGAGTGCCTGAATATGCCGTAAATAGCCCAAAAATGGCCGCAGCCAAAGGGTTAAGGGAGCTCACCTCGCTTGGTTTCTCTTTCTCTCCCTCTCTCTTTGGCTTGTATCCATTCAGCCCCATTCAGCCCACTGTTTTAAGACGTTTACCCCATCCAGGTGTCCATATTTTCTTGGCGAGCGGTAGCGAGCCACCATATATATATTTTTGTTTTGACAGCAAGCTAAATTTGTACATTTTTCGATAGAAAAATGTTTCTGGCGAAGCCGGATTTCTCCATACAATGCTGGCTCGCTATCGCTCGCCAGGAAGAAATTGACACCTGGATGAGGATAAACGTCTTAAAACAGTTGGCTGAATGGGGCCGAATGGATACAAGCCAGAGAAAGAGAGAAAAGGAGAGCAAGATACAACAAGCAGGTGACCCCCCTTAAATTGCATAAAACCGACTGGAAATAAAGCATAGGGTTAAGGGGAGATCTCCACTTAAGGGTTTTTTTTCTTGACCCCTTTCTCCCTCATGTTTAGCCCCATTGCTTTTGATATTATAAAACGTTTTCCCCATTAGTTTAGCGATTTTAAGAACTTTCACCCCATATTAAGACCTTTCGTGCCATTCAGGTGTCAATTTTATCCTGGCGAGCGATAGCGATCCTGTAATTTAAGAGGAACCGGCCTTCGGCCGGGACATTTTTCTACCGAAAAATGTACAAATTTATCTTGAAAGGGACTCAAGGGGGTGTAATTTTAAGCTTGATGGAGGTCTAGGGAACACACTAAATACCTCCTCATAAGGGGAGGGTTTTTGCTTTTTCTGGACTCCCTTCTCCCTCATATTTAGCCTCATTAGTTTTAAGATTTTAAGACGTTCGCCCCATTAGATTGGCGATTTTAAGACCTTTCGCCCCATTTTGTTGTCAATATTAAGACCTTTCGTGCAATTTAGGTGTCGATTTTTTCCTAGCAAGCGATAGCGAACCTCTAACTTAGGACAAAATTACAAATTTATTACGAAAGGGGGTCTTAGGTGTGTACTTACTCTAGTTGTATTGTACTTACTCTAGTTGTATTGCGGAAGTGAGCATGCTCGTTATTTCCCGCCTCCTATATGTGTAGGTGTTATATGTATTGTTGGAATGGCTGTGGATGTGTGTGTAGTCTGTATTTTTAGCCAATTGGCGACATCGGAAACGAAGGCTTAGGGTGGATCTGTATGGTACCATTCTCACTATAGACGGTACCGTCTCGCCCGAAGGCTTAGGTAGCCATCAGCTTAGGTGAACCATATGATACCCATCTCGCCTTGTACCATTTTTGCCAACCCCAGATGGGACGTCACAACGTCGTCCACTTATTCCAGGTACCTATTTACAGCTAGGTGAACTGAGGCTAACACATGAAAGGAGACAAGCCCAATTTGTCTCCGCCCGGTCTGGGATTGAACCCCCGACCCCTCGTGTGTGAGACGAGAGCTCTACCTACTAGGCTACGGGCTGTGTGTGTGTGTGTGTGTGTGTGTGTTATTACGAAAGGGGGTCTTAGGTGTGTGTGTGTGTGTGTTTGTGTGTGTTATTACGAAAGGGGGTCTTGGTGTGTGTGTGTTTGTGTGTGTGTTATTACGAAAGGGGGTCTTAGGTGTGTGTGTGTGTTTGTGTGTGTGTTATTACGAAAGGGGGTCTTGGTGTGTGTGTGTTTGTGTGTGTGTTATTACGAAAGGGGGTCTTAGGTGTGTGTGTGTGTTTGTGTGTGTGTTATTACGAAAGGGGGTCTTGGTGTGTGTGTGTTTGTGTGTGTGTTATTACGAAAGGGGGTCTTAGGTGTGTGTGTTTGTGTGTGTGTGTTTGTGTGTGTGTTATTACGAAAGGGGGTCTTAGGTGTGTGTGTGTGTGTGTGTGTGTTTGTGTGTGTGTTATTACGAAAGGGGGTTTTAGGTGTGTGTGTGTGTGTGTGTGTGTGTTTGTGTGTGTGTTATTACGAAAGGGGGTCTTAGGTGTGTGTTTGTGTGTGTGTTATTAGGAAAGGGGGTCTTAGGTGTGTGTGTGTGTGTGTGTGTTATTACGAAAGGGGGTCTTAGGGGTGTGTGTGTGTGTGTGTGTGTGTGTGTGTGTTTGTGTGTGTGTTATTAGGAACGGGGGTCTTAGGTGTGTGTGTGTGTGTGTGTGTTTGTGTGTGTGTTATTAGGAAAGGGGGTCTTAGGGGTGTGTGTGTGTGTGTGTGTGTGTGTGTTTGTGTGTGTGTTATTACGAAAGGGGGTCTTAGGGGTGTGTGTGTGTGTGTGTTATTAGGAAAGGGGGTCTTAGGTGTGTGTGTGTGTGTGTGTGTGTGTGTTTGTGTGTGTGTGTGTGTGTGTGTGTGTGTGTTATTAGGAAAGGGGGTCTTAGGGGTGTGTGTGTGTGTGTGTGTGTGTGTTATTAGGAAAGGGGGTCTTGGTGTGTGTGTGTTTGTGTGTGTGTTATTACGAAAGGGGGTCTTAGGTGTGTGTGTGTGTGTGTGTGTGTTATTACGAAAGGGGGTCTTAGGGGTGTGTGTGTGTGTGTGTGTGTTTGTGTGTGTGTTATTAGGAAAGGGGGTCTTAAGTGTGTGTGTTTGTGTGTGTGTGTGTGTTATTAGGAAAGGGGGTCTTAGGTGTGTGTGTGTTTGTGTGTGTGTTATTACGAAAGGGGTCTTAGGTGTGTGTGTGTGTGTTTGTGTGTGTGTTATTACGAAAGGGGTCTTAGGTGTGTGTGTTTGTGTGTGTGTTATTACGAAAGGGGGTCTTAGGTGTGTGTGTTTGTGTGTGTGTTATTACGAAAGGGGTCTTAGGTGTGTGTGTTTGTGTGTGTGTTATTACGAAAGGGGGTCTTGGTGTGTGTGTGTTTGTGTGTGTGTTATTACGAAAGGGGGTCTTAGGTGTGTGTGTTTGTGTGTGTGTTATTACGAAAGGGGGTCTTAGGTGTGTGTGTTTGTGTGTGTGTTATTACGAAAGGGGGTCTTAGGTGTGTGTGTAACTGAGTAACTGAGCCAAGACTGAAGGTGTTAGTAGCCATAATGATGTTAAAAGGACGGCACCGGTACTGAAAGGGTTAATTCAGTACAGTATTTATCCTTCCAGTATTGAGACGTAATTCTTCATTTTGATTTTCGCGACCATCTGGCGATTATATACATCTTAACCCTCTCCTACATATGACGCGATTTTGAGCCTATTGGGGATACTTTAAAGCCTTTGTTACCATCAGGGGTATTTAGAAACCTTTAGTTTAGTTACTTCAACCTCTGCAGTTGTCTTTGAGTTAGCTGTGGGCAGAAAACTAATTTTGGAGAGGTAATTATAAGAGTGAGAGAACTCCTATTTCTTATTCCTAATCTGGCAACCTCTGCGTCATATGTGCGTGAAAGGGTTAAGAAGCACCTCTGCCAAGCAAAATGGTAAACTGTATATCATTGGTACCATACTTCCCACAGACCCTTTCTAAACTTCATGAACTCGCCTAACAGTAGCCGGCAGACTGACCGTGTCATGGTTTACTGAAAGGGTTAAGCGATGTTATACAGCTTAGTAAAGACCTGATGTAAACAAGGGGTTTAGAATACTTTGAATCCACATGCACCTCTGTCCCCAGTCAATTTGACGCCCCTCCTCCCAACCAGCACTGCCTTCACTCATATACTTCTTCACTCCATCCTTCCACCTCTCTCTCGGTTTAAGTCTCCCTCTCTGTCCTTCCACCTCGCTCTCGTACACCCTCTTAGTAATTATCTCGCTTCCCATAGGTTCCACATGGCCGAACCATCTCAAGGTGTTCCTTTTCACACTTTCCAGCACGTCTACATCCACACCACACCTCCCTCTTACTTTCTCATTCATCTGTCTATTCCTCCATGTAACTCCGCACGCACTTCTCAAGTAACTCATTTCCACCCCTCCTACTCTTGGTCTGAGTCTCTCCACCATCGTCCATGCATCGCTTCCGTAAGTCAATGTCGGGATTACCACACTATCATGCAAGGACTTCTTCACTTCCTGAAGGGTTTAAACTGCACAAAATCGTCTAAATATAGCCATGTTAGAAATTAAACAACTTCGTCGGCACATAAGGGGTTAAACAAGAAGAAAGGCATAATGTCAATGACTAATGCAGAGGAAGTTATATGTTAAATATCATTCATTGTATTACGTCTTGGCAAAGAAGTGAACGCTGTTTTTAATTAAATGCTTAAAACTGTGTTATTAAGCTAAATCAGGAAATAAGCCTTGTATTTATTACTTTTATTACTTTTTACTGAGTCACTGTCTTTGTGTGTGTGTGCGTGTGTGTATGTGTGTGGGCGTGTGTTTGTGTGTGTGTTTGCGCGCGTTTTTTTTTTCTGAGTGAGTGAAGGAGACAAAAGGCAAAGCTGCCTGTAACAAGTTATTTCCCCAAAGTTGAAAGAGTGACAGAGAGCCAAATTCAAGGTACAGTACATCAGAGTCAAAATATCTAGACATACGGAGCTTGAAGCAGTTTAAGTCATAGGATGAGGGAAAGACAGAGTGAGGAAGAGAGTTCCACAGCTTACTTGTTGAGTAAAAGAAAGATTGGGAAAATTGGTTCACTCTTGGGTTAGAGAGTTGGACAGAATAGGGCTGGGAGTGTGTTGAAAGGCGAGTGGCCCCACTTTCCATAAGGAAGTAGGTATACACTGAGGAAAAAGCTCTGAAGAACACTGATTATTATTAATAGATGTAGAAGAGTGAGAGAGATGCTACATTGCGGCATGTAGAGAGGGATTGTAGGGAACTAGTCAGAATATAGGTATCCTATGGCCTTATCATGTGAGCTTTGGAGTGATTGCATGCCAAGTCGTTGTGGAAAAGTAATTTAATAGTGAAAGGTAGTCATCAGAATTTGAGTGAATAGGATTAGAGGTCCAGTTGAGGTCAGTCAGTCAGACAGTCGAAGTGCAGTATCCGCCAGGACATTGGCAACTATGGAGCTCCAGTGGTTTCGTTCCCGAGTCATGCGCCGCGCAGCTCAACTGCCGTCCATTCTGCCGTCGCCTCCACCAGTCCGTCCATGTACTTTTTCTGTGGTTGCCCTTTTGACCTCTTGCCCTCGATCTTGCCGGTCAAACACACGTTCTCCATCCCTCCGGCCCTCATGATGTGTCCTTCAAAACTGAGCTGTCTCCGTCTCACCGCCCTTAACAACATTCGTCCCGTTCCCGCCTCCCTTAGTACATCTTCATTGGTCTTCACGTCAGTCCAAGGAATCCGTAGCATCCTCTGCCACAACCACGTCATCTCCACCGCCTCAAACCTCCGTTCATCCTCCCTCCTCAACGTACAGGTTTCGCAGCCATAATTATAACAGTGTGGACCATACATAGGTGTTCACAAACTTCCTTCTAGAATGCACCGATAGTTTCCTACTTGTTAATAGATTCTTGTACTTGAGATACGCGGCTTTGACTATGCCGATTTGTCTTCATATTTCTGCCGAACTCCTCCCTTCCACAGTAACCATACTACCCAAATAATTGTATCTATCAACCTGTGGCAATATAGAAAGAGAACTGGAGACAGGACAGAACCCTGAGGAACACCGAAGTTGATAGGTCGAGGATGTGAGCGATGGCCATTCACAACCATCTGGTCCATACACCTTCTTAGTATTAAGTCCAGAGAAGGCAGAAAATATATTCTTAGAGCAAGCATTTTTGTTTTTCCCAGCATAAAAGTGTCTCAGCCAAAGGGCGGTTTCTCTTAAATTGCAGGTTCGCTATCGCACACCATAATAAAGGCGAAACACAATATTGTCGGCAACATAATGAGGCGAAACGCATTAAAATCGCCCAACGAATGGAGCGTAAAAAGAGGGTGCGGGGGATGGGTAAAAAAAGAACAGGGTATATTATAGCCTACTTGGTCAAAAAGACACCTCTCGGCTTTATTAGGGTTAAGGATTCATCAACTAAAGGCCGCGTCACACTTAGCTGTTCTGAAGTATAGGTCAAAGTGTTCTCTGATACTAGCCCCCCTACTTGTGATTGGCAATGGCGGGAGGGATGAAGGGTGCGGGCGTAGCCCTCTCTCTATGTATCATCCTTCTCAACATCCAGAGGGGCTGTGCTGATATACAGGTGCAGAGGGGACCGGTAGTGTACCAGGTCAACACTAAACAAGTATTGAGGGACCTCGTCACACAGAAATCACACACGAGTGAAATTTCTGTCACCATTCCTGCCTGGTCTATTTCATATATCGGGAAGACGCCGCGACTGGGCAAATACTCTGGCACAACCTCGCTACAACACCTATTGTGCTACACTCTAATTAGCTGCGGAGATGTAGAGACCAACCCCGGCCCTAGTTCAACGTTGAAGAAACCTCACCACCAAACAAGTAAGGCAGACACCGACATTTCAACAGTCCCTAGCAGTAAAATTCGTTATAACAAACTGGGCCAGCAGGCACCCAAGTCTCCCGTCACGCTCCAACTCACAACCAAGACCGCAGGGCAACCGCCAGCACAGTGCCAACATTCTACCTACTCAACATTACCCTCAACTGTATCATCACTACCACAGATATCGGTGACCCAAGTAACACAACATGCAACCAGAACACCCAAACAAACAGGAAGCTCTAGCAAACACATCGACAATGAAGTAACAGCAACAACGGCCAAGAACAAGGACATAAAACAACAAATACAGGTAGGGGTGGGAGGGGGGCAAGGGGGAGCCACAACCTGTCCTCATCTCACGCGCTCACACACCATCAGCCGCTCACGGCGCACAGCTGATCACCACACCGCCAGACGTACGATGAACAGTAACAGGAAAATATGTATAGTGTGCGATATTGGATTCAACAAAAGGAGTACAACGTCACAATGTAGTAGTTGTAATGAAACAGTACACGATCGATGTACTTACATTACTAGCAGAAAAGAAGTGGAATGCGATAAATGTAGGGAAATAGCTATTAAGGGTCCTAAAATCATTTGTGAAATATGTGAATCACTCATAACAAGAAAACAAAGGATCATAAACTGTGTTAAGTGTAAAACTGTAGCTCACATGAAGTGCATCTCTAAGAAGACCAACAGTGAAGAACGGGAATTCCTATGCAACATATGTGCCTTGCATTCATTACCGAATATTAATGTAAATGAACCAATTAGTATTAACAACTCAGAATCCAGCCAGGACACATTCAAAATCAAAGATGAATACAGAGTGTTCACCAACAAAGGGCTCCATCTTATCCACATTAACGCCAGATCAATGTACCATAAATTGTCAGAATTAAACTTGTTAGCTAATAAGGCCAAAGCTTCAATAATTGCAATCACAGAAACCTGGCTGGATTCAAGTATAAACGATGGTGAAATAAACATTCAAGGTTTCAATATGGTTAGGAATGATCGCAATAGGCATGGGGGAGGAGTATGTCTGTATGTAAAAAACAACCTCACACACACACAACCAGGACCGACCTCCATGTAGAAAATCACGAAGCTCTGTGGATCGATCTATACCTGCCGAGGACAAGACCCATCACAATTGGGGTATGCTATAGGCCACCAGACGACACACAATTCTTGACCAAATTTGAACGAACGTTGTCATTGCTAGACCCTCGGAATGAATCCATCATACTAGGGGATTTTAACCTGTGTTACAAACAACGAAATGATAGGCTTGTACGAGAATATAGGCATATACTGACAATGCACAATCACAAACAACTCATCACAACCCCCACACGTATCTCTGAGAACACTGCCACAATAATAGACCACATAAACTGTAACAGAGAGGACAAAATATCCCAATCAGGGGTTATACAGACTGGGATAAGTGATCACTTCGTCACATATTGCACACGAAAAACCACAAAAATTACCCTAGAGAATCACAAGATTATCAAAACAAGGTCACTCAGAAACTACAATAAAGAAACATTTCTGGACATTTTATGGAATACAGACTGGTCTCCAGTGTTTGGAAGTACAAACGTTAATGACGCATGGGTTGGCTTCAGAACCATCATCACAAACATTCTAGACGAAATAGCTCCTCTGAAAGACATACGAATTAAAGCAAGGTCAGACCCATGGATCAACAATGACATACTACACCATCTGGAACACAGAGACAATCTGTTAAAAAGGCTAGCGAAACATAGACAGGATCAAGGTCTGAAACATGAGTTCAACAGGGCCAGGAATAAACTAAGTAGGAAAATAAAATCAGCGAAAACTAATTATTTTCACAATAAGGCAGAGGAATATCAGAATAACCCAAAGAAACTATGGAGGCACCTAAAAACAACAGGCTACAGCAACAAGACAAGGGATTCGTCTAACACTAATATTGCTCTCACCATTAATGATCAGATTTGCCACGATAAACGACAAATTTCAACCTACTTCAACTCCTTCTTCACCTCCATAGCAAACACACTTGCACAGAACCTACCTCAACCTCTCAATAAATACACGACAACAACGGCCACCTTTCGAAATTTCTACAGAGATAAAGACATACACCCAAACACATTTGGATTGCAAAATGTTACACCAAAATACACTTTTGATGAGCTGTCTAACCTAAATGTACATAAAAGCACAGGACCAGACAAAATTCCTGCCAAATTTCTACGAGATGGAGCCATTGGTATAGCAGGCCCCCTAACTCACATCATCAACTTGTCAATTAACACCAACACTGTACCTGCTGAACTGAAGGAAGCTATTGTAACCCCTCTATTCAAGAAAGGAAATAAACTAGAAGTTGGTAACTACAGACCAGTTAGCATATTATGTATTGTATCTAAAATCCTTGAAAGAGCGGTATACACCCAAATTGAACACTACCTCAAACAAAATGATCTATTCTATAAGTTTCAATCAGGTTTCAGATGCTTGTACTCGACAGACTCCTGTCTCATCCACTTAACGGATCACATTCGTAAAGAAATGTCTAAAGGTAACTACACCGGTATGGTTCTTCTTGATCTACAAAAAGCGTTTGACACAGTAGACCATGATATCCTATGTAATAAACTACAAGCAATGGGCATAGGATCTGTGAACTGGTTTAAATCTTATCTTAGTGGTAGAACCCAAAGAGTCAAAATTGATGATAATATATCTGATCCTATGCCAATTAACTGTGGGGTCCCGCAGGGAAGCATCCTTGGTCCCTTACTCTTTCTCTGTTATGTGAACGACATGGAACTGAGCGTCTCATGTAAATTATTACTGTATGCAGACGACAGCGTGCTCCTGGTTTCAGGAAAAGACCCAATAAGTATTGCCGCTTCACTTTCCAAAGAACTAGAATCATGTAGTGAATGGCTAGTGGACAACAGACTATCTCTTCACCTGGGCAAGACGGAAGCCATCTTATGTGGAACAAAACGCAAACTGAAAGACATTGTGGGCTTCTCGGTCAACTGTAATGATATTCCTATAACAACAGTGTCACAAGTTAAATATCTCGGACTAAAACTGGACGCGAGTTTGTCAGGTGAAACAATTTTGGAATCTATCCTGAGTAAGTGTAGAGCACGTATAACATACCTGTATAGACAGGTGGGATGCTTGCCCGCGGCGACCAAAAAGACCCTCTGCCAAGCGCTTGTTCAATGTCATTTTGACTATTCTGTGTCATCCTGGTACTCTGCATCATCTAAATCAGCACAGCACAAACTTCAGGTCACTCAAAATAAAATGGTTAGGTTCATGCTGAACCTAGGACCCAGATCACATGTTGGCCAGGAACAACTTCAGTCACTAGGTATGCTCAATGTCGCTGACAGGGCCAAACAAATCAGGCTCACTAATGCCTTCAAAATTTTCTATGACAGAGCTCCAGAGTACCTAAAGAATGATTTTGTTAAAGCAAATGAGAGGAGTGGACATAATACAAGAAACAGGATGTTTAATTTTAAGGTCCCGAGAATCCAAGGACAGGGTAAGCAAACATTCTTCTTCACCGCCATCAAAGACTGGAACGACCTACCCCAGTCAGTCCGTGAAAAGAGAACACTGTATTCCTTCAGACGTAGCCTGAAGGAACACCTGAACCGGACAGCTGCGAGAAGGGAGCACCAAGCTTATGTTACTACTAAATGCGACATAAGAGATAGACAAACCAAACTGAAATTATTACTGATTACGGATTACTGATATTTACTATAGGATGTAAGATATCTTAAAATAACCCCCTAGAAATACTTTTTCTAAAGTATCCATTTCTTTATCCTCCCCATTTTTCCCCAGCTAACCTAATCCCACAAGGACCCCAATGGAAATACGCCTAACGGCCTTATTGGGCTATCCTTAGTTGGAATTATGCAAGGCTGGTACATGTCATATTTGTAACAAACTATGTGGTACCAACTCTGTAAATTGCTAACTGAATAAATATTATTATTATTATTATTATTATTAATATTATTATTATTAGGAGTATATACAAACTGTTATGACGGGTTGTAATCCAACAGGCTTATTTACGTGTGGGAAAATAGCTTATCAAAATAGCGATTTAAAGTTAATAATGATAATACTGAAGTTATATCTCAGGAATATCCTAAAAGGTAGCAGTAAATAAGTTTTACTGATATAAATAAGATCCTAAAGAACGCAGAACTAATGTAGCGCTGTATTATAATGTAAATACGAATATAATCAAGTTATTACTATATTAACCCTCTGGCTGCGGTCATATTTGCGCTATTTAGAGCATATTCAGGCACTCCTGAATGATTAATCAACTATCTGCATGAAATTAAATGTATTCTGCTGAAAACTAGACTAAAATAGCTTCAAAATAACACTAGAACGAGCTTCCTAACTCGCAAGGTTCACCCGCAGCGCTGCCATAGACATTCGGGAAAACTCGCTAATTATTAGCAATGTAGCGGCTTGGCAACACTGCTGAGACCGCGGTCCGAGACCACAGTTTCCCTCAGTGCGCGGTTGGCCGTGCTGACAGTCGGAGGTGGGCCTCTCGCTGTCCCGCCCACTGACACTCGATTTCTACAGCTTTTACAGGCTTTTAAAGCATGGAAATTGCTGTAAGTTACCTATGTGTTCCGGAACGTCTCCCGCAGGGAAAGGGAAAAGTAATAAATATAATCCATAACCAAATAATAGGCGGATTGAATCAAGAACTGGAAAATCTGAGATCCTCGAAAAGGGTGGAAAGAATTATATGAACCGAATCACGATTATGATTAGATTACTCACAAGAACTAATGGAATTCAAGTATCTTGAATATGAGTTAAATCTAACTCGACGGAAGGGTTCTTTACTTTTAAATTAAAGGAATGGAAATATCAATTCTTTGGTGATAGTTATATGGATATATAAATCCTAAATTGGGTGTAGGTTCTAGGTAGATATTGAATACAATAGGGAATCACTTCACGGTGTACACTTTCACTTCGACTTGAATAATTATACAAAGAATAATTAACACATAGGAATCAAATCTGAGAGTATTCTGGTTAAATAACACATGTAAAAATTACTATTTAACGTACATACAATTTAGGTTTTCTGAAGGATTAACACAATTTAGCTTGTCAATATCTCGTACTTAATAAAACACTGTACGGATCAAAGTTAAAGAAGTTACACAGAGAACACAGATTCAAGATAGATCTTAGGCACAGATCTATAATTAAGTGCAATAGAATACGCGCATATTTTATCTTACCATCACAACAATAGCCACAGCTTATAACACTCAGAGACACTTAGGGTATAGGATCGGGGTGGCCATGAACGAGAGTCTGGACGACGTCGGACTAGGAGTTCGGCTGGGATGGACGTGGAGGGGAACTGGCCTTTCACTTCAGGGGCAAGGCAGCACACTCTCTCGTTCAGGATGAACAGTACCAATCCAATCCCACTCCTGGTTTGTAGCCAGTGGAAGGAAAGCAATAGTATTTGCTAACTTCTTTCAGTTTCACTCAGGCTATATTTGGGTAATATTTAGTGTTCAGTTGGGTCTAATTCGGTAACATAAGGACATGTGGATATTGTTGTTTTGGCTATGGTGAAGGCAGTTCTTAAGCTAAAAATACATGGTGGATATTAATTTATGCACACGAAGATTCTTGATCTTTCAATATGGTTCCCCTATTTCTAGAGGGTACTATGGTGACGTAATTGATGATTTTCTATTTATCTTAATATTTAGCTTGTCTTATTCTATAGGTTATAGTTCTTTCACTATTAATTAGGTGGTAGTATCCCCAGTCTTCCCGGGAGGTACTGTAGAGGGGGCACTGGGATTCCCATCTATTCTGGTATTGAGAGGGTTCTTGGTGTTGCATTTGCATAAAGAGTTCCTCATCATACTTCAAGTCTGGCTGGAATTGATGAGATTCCATGGGTTTCTGTCTCGGTCCATGCCATTGGAGGAGCTGGGGTCCCTGCGATTGGTGAGGAATCTAACTTCTTTTTAGGGGTAGACTGACCTAGTTTCCCGGATATTAGAGTATGGGAAAATCCGGGAAACAGGGTAGGCTGACCTATTCCGGCTGGTATTGGAGCCTGGGACATTGGTCTGGTCTTATTCTTTTTTCTCCTGCTGTTGTGTATCACTGCAATCCTTTCGGGTGTGATTGGGGTGTGGCTGCTCAACCCCGTCATTTCACCACCTTCTACTAAGACAAAATCTCTACCTCGAGATCTTAGGTTGTATGGCCTCATAGTTTCGGTGGTGATGGAGGGCTTCAGGTTCTGGAGCACCAAGCACCAGATGGTTGTGGGGATGTCGACCGAGTTGGTGGACCAGCTGGAGGGGAGTCTTGGAGGCCTTTGCCACATAGAGCAGGTGGGCAAGAGAGTTGATGATGGTGTTGGTGTCTTCTTAGGACACGACCAAACTGTTGATCCTCATCGTGTTGGCAGAATCAGTTGAGTGGAAAGATGTGTGTGCTGAAGGAGTTGATGGTGTACTGCCAGTTGTTGTAGGTGTGGTACTGCTTGGCCCAGGTGGGAGGGGCTTGTTGCTTAGGGGGGCTGTCCCTAAGGTCTTAGCTGGTGGGGCAGGTTGAGTAGTTGACCTCGCACTAGGTGTGGCGGTGTCCCTTTGAGTTGGCGAGGTGGTGGTTTTGGTGGGGGCCCGCCGTCTGTTGGTCGGTTTGAAGGTGGCTGCCCATCTTTTAGGTGGTGTCACACGTCGGCCAGATCTTCGACATGGTGGATTAGATAAAGGTTGCATTAAAGATGGTGACCTTAATTTAATTTTTGGCAATATTGGAACAGGATTGGGGTCGGTATAGTTAGGATTAGAATTGGTGGAAGGCTTAGGTGACAAGGTAGGTGATTTATAAGAATGGGTAGAGGTGTGAGGAGATTTAGTGAGAGGTGTCGGTAATTGTGAAGAAGATTCAGGGGTGTGTTCGGATGATGTTGCTGATTTTTTAGGTGAAGGGGAAGTATGAGATTTGGTGGAAAGGTTTGGTGAAGAGGTAGGTGCTTTATGGGAGGAGGTAGAGGTTTTAGGAGAGTTAGTGAGTGGTATAGGTAGTTGTGGCGAATGTTCAGGACTATTTTGAGACGGACTGGTGGATTGACTGGGGAGATTTATGGGCTGGTTATCTGTATGAGGGGATAACGTTGATGACGTTTTGGATAATGAAGGAGAAGGTTGACTTTCCAAAGAGGGAATGATATTTATGATCGGAGTGGTAGGTAAAGTACAGGGTGATTCAGAAAAAATAGGTAAGCTGGTGGCAGGTGAGGAAATGAGGGGAGTTGATTTTAACCCAGTGAGACCCAGCGTCGCACATGATGCGTCGGCAGTGTTTGATCACCAACTCCCAGCGACGCATCACGTGCGTCCGACATATAAAAAACACTTACGTGGCTCGTAAGGTAGGAAATGGCGGGAGAATAGGAGGGGAAGGTACCGTAGTGTGTGTGGGAGCCGGGCCGGTAGGTGTGAGCGGGCCGAGACAGCCGCGCGGCTGGTGGTGGTGGGCTTAGTGGGGATACTTTACACCCTTAGTTCACCGCCACTTTGAACCTTCATTACTCCGGTCGTATGGGAGCTAGAGGCTTGAGATTTATGTGAGACACTCCTTAGGATGTATGTCGTACAATGCCATACTCAGTTTTTACCCTAGTGCTCCCGGGCGGGTGGTCATGCGGGGGAGACGAACTTTCGACCCCCCCCCCCCGCCCCCCAAATGACCGAAATGAGTTTTTTTTTTCATTTCTCACCATTCTCTTCCATTTTGGCTCAACACATTTTTTTTAGGCTCCCCCCCCCCCCCCCCCCCCAAAACAAAAATAAAATAAAATGTCCGAGGTGATTTTTTTTTTTTTTTTTTTTCATTTCTCATCCTTGTCTTCCATTTTAGCAAACAAAAAAAAAGAAGTGAAAATGGCTTGGGACTGGGGTGAACAAAATATTATAACTAGCCGGGGCTCAACGGGTTAAGTTAGTGACAGTTTTGTTAGTTTGGGTAGAAAGTTGAGGAGCTGCAGAGACAACTCGCCTAGGGCTGAGAGTAGTTTCAGATCCGAAAAATAGTGCAAGTGGACGTTGCTTGGTAGCAGGTTTAGATACTGGTTGAATAGGTGGTGCAACCAACTTCGGTTTTGCTAAGAGTGGAGGATGACTGGGTGGAAGAGGGGGAGGTGTCAATGGTTCTGTAGATCCTAAATTCTGGTCATTAGTTGCAGGCAATGTGTCATCATCTTTGGGGTCAGCAAGCATAATCATATTCTCGTCAATGGGTTGAAAGCTACGTATATATCTATTTCTGTATGTGCGTGACTCACCAAAATAATTAATGGTAACCTGGTAACCGCTCGGAACAGTTAGGATCTCAAAAGGACCTTGGTATCTAGGCTTAAGTTTGGACGGCACGGATAGCTGAGCAACCATGACGAGATCGCCGACATGGTGGGGACTAACTTTGGGTGTTTTGTCAGGTTGTAGGTCTTGGATATACTGCAGCTGTCGAAGGCGGTTTTTTAGATGTACTAGCGACTGGTCAAAATTTGATGAGGGCTCGTAAGGAACAGACAGATGACGTAGAGGTAGGAGCAGAGGTGGTACTCCAAACACACGTTCGTGGGGTGATATTCCGTCTTTTCTGGGGCAGATATTTATACCCCACTGGACTATTTTCACTTGGCTGGGCCAGTCCTTGGTGTTCATTTGTTGTAGGTGTGTTCTTATTTGGTTGGCAATAGTTCGGTGGCTTCTTTCCGCATATTGAATTACCCTGTGGCCAACATGGTGAGGAGTGGCTTATTCTGAAACCACACATTTGGGAGAGTTGGGACCACATGTGACTGGTAAACTCTGGGGCATTATCAGAATGTATAGCTTCTGGTAATCCAAAATAAGGAAACACATCGTTGGATCATGGCTTCTGCTACTGCTAAGGCTGAATGTTCTTTTGCCGGACAAGTAATTACGTATTTTGAGTACGTGTCTGCAAAAGTAATTATATATTTGTAGCCTTGGTTTCCTTCCATCAGTTCCATCACATCTACAGCAAGAAGTTGTCATGGTTTGGATGCTGTTAGCTTTCCTGTAGGTCCGGCTGTCCGGATCCTATCTTTGCCCAATGCACAGGCTCTGCAGGCTTCGGTAATTTTCTTAGCTGTGATATAAGGAGAAGGAGTCCAGTATACTTGCTGAAAGGTAGCAGTTAATTTTCTCTGGGCTAGGTGGATCCATATGAATGGATTGCATGGTTGAGAGTGCTGCAGTTGGTGTTACAAAATGTTTTCCATCTGGCGTGAATAAGTTGTCTCCTCTTCTGGTGAGTTGGGAGAAAATAATTCTGGGCATCCAGTCTGGTTTCTCTTGTTGTTAAAATTGTTTCAGCAGTTCTTGTTGGTCTTGATCTAATGAGTCTTGATGATGGATTGCTAATATGGGCGTATTTTCGGTATCTTGGCTGGAGGTGTCTTTGGCTGAATTAGTAGGAAGTCTTGATAAAGCATCAGCATTGGTATGAAGCTTTCCAGGTCGAGAAGCAATTTTGAAGTTGAATTCTTCTAATGATTCTCACCATCTGACGGTCAAGGCATTTTTGGTGTCCGAGTTTCTCAGCCATTGGAGGGCGTAGTGATCGGTGATGATGGTGACCTTGAGACCTGCTAGGTAGGCTTTAAAATGTTGAAAGGCCCAAATTATACCTAGGCATTCTCTTCTGGTGACTGGGTAATTTATTTCTGCTAGATTTAGTGTTCTGCTGGCACAGGCGATTATGTGTTCTCTTCCTTCTCTGGTTTGTCCTAGAACGGCACCTATACCGAATTGTGAGACATCCATGCATAGGCGGAAGGGCTGGGTGTAGTCCGGAAAGGATACTACAGGAGAGGCTATTAATCGTTCTTTTAAGGTGCTGAAGGCTTGTAGGCGTTGTTCTGTCCATAGAAATGGTTCATCTCTTCTTGTTAGGTCATGAAGGGGCTTGGCAATGGTGGCATTTTTTTTTTACGAATCTGCGGTAATAGGAAGCTAAGCCGAGGAAAGCTCGGACTCCTTTGACATTGGTGGGAGGAGTTATGGTGCTAATGGCATCTAGTTTGTTAGGATCTGGGGCAGTTCCTTTTTCAGAAATTATATGTCCTAGAAATTGGACTTCTTTCTTGGCCAGAGTATATTTTGATGGCTTGAGTTTCAAGTTGGCTTCTCTGATCCTCTGGAATGCTTGTTTTAATCTCTGTAGGTGTTCAGCCCAGATGTTCCCGAACACGATTATGTCGTCCAAATATGCCAGGCATGTTTCCCAGGTTAATCCTTGTAGTACAGATTCCATTAACCTGGA
The DNA here is from genome assembly GCA_037953745.1 of Lithodes maja. NCBI lineage: Eukaryota > Metazoa > Arthropoda > Malacostraca > Decapoda > Lithodidae > Lithodes > Lithodes maja. The sequence continues at coordinate 20,909 of JBAKBP010016871.1, forward strand.
GAAAGTTGCAGGGCCGTTGCATAGGCCAAAAGGCAATACTGTGAACTCATATGATCTCTCTTGACTAGTCGCAAAAGCTGTCTCTTGTTGGTGTTCTGGGAGGACTGGTACTTGCCAGTATCCTGCTTGTAGATCCAGGGTAGTGAACCATTTAGCTCCTAATAGGGAATCTAAAGAGTCGTCTATCCTGGGTAGTGGGGTAGCATCCTTAATGGTGACGTCGTTCAGTTGGCGGTAGTGGATACAAAACCGGGTGGATCCGTCTTTCTACCGGACTGGTACCACCGGAGATGACCACGGGTTTGTGGAATGTTTGACAATTCCAGTCGTCAGCATATCTTTGACTTGTGATTCTTCCTCCTGTCGTTGTATCGGATTTTTCCTCCGGATTGGTTGTTTGATGGAGTGCCCTACAGTATGGATAGAGTGTTGCAGTACGTTAGTTTTCCCGACGTCTCGGTTGGAAGTAGCGAAGATGTCTTGGTAAGTAGTCATTAAATTTCGCAGATTGGTTTGTTGTTGAGCTGATAAATGGGATGGAATATCAGGGAGGGGGAGAGGGTCTTGGGAGGGGTTTTCTGCAGAGACGGATAGTTCTTCTGAGTAAGGTTCTAGTTCCTCAATGGCTAACCCTTTTGGTAAGGTAATTGGTTGATCAGAGATGTTTGCTATTTTTATACAGTTGAGTTGGTTGAATATTAGGCTTGGAGCGGTCAGGCAGTCCCTATCAAAAGGGCTTTGGAGGTGAGGGGTCATGATGGCATCCCCAGGTAAAGTGGGCAATATGGGGACCCATCTTTCATGGTGAGGGGGGAGTGTCACTAGTTTGGACATGACAGCTTGAGTGGTTTGGAGGGGACAAGTGGTAGGTTTACTCGGGTTCTCCTGATTGATCATGAATTTGGGGGTAGGGTTTACAATTTTGGGTTCTGGAGGGGAGGGTAAGACTTGGGAAATCTTTTCCATCTTGGTAGCTTGGGTGGAGGTTACGTTATGCACAACTTTAGGGAGGTGTGTGCTTCTTGACTTTTTGACTGGTTTAAGGTCTGTTGTTTGGGTTTTTGTTTGAAGTGGGGTTGAGAACTTCAAAGTTCTCATCCCGCAATCGATGGAAGCGCTTAGGGAAGTAAGCAAATCGAACCCCAAGTATCCATCATACTTGGTCTCCTTGGGATTATAGATCATGGTTCCATGATATGGGACAGGGGTGTGTTACGACCGGGCACTCGGGTACACTAGGGCTCTTACACAGGACTCGAGTATGGCTCGCTGCCACAACGGAAACACACGATCCCAACCCCAGAGTACTGCCAGCCGAACAAAAAACGCCACTACCCTCCAGAGTTCTATCTGCTATAACGGGGTATACAAGAACTCGGTACTAGCGTTTCACACAACAGACTAATAGCAAGACGGGAGTTATCTAGTCTGGTCAACAATCAAACAAAGAAGAAAGTACTACAACACTAAAGAATAGTGTTGGCCGAAGCCGAAGTAATCCACCCTTGAACTAAGAACTTAAGAAGTCCTCCACCCTCTACTTCGGATCGGCACTATTACGTTACGTTAAACAATAGTCCTCGAGCATCAAGCAAGGAATCTTCTGATAAGTTAGATGCTTCTCGAATACTCGTAAGAAGTAAGTATCGGATTTTGAACAGCAATTTAATGAATAACTCACTGGTAATTAAAGGCTTTAAATTGACATAAGAAGAATTATAAGAATAAGAATAAGCAATAGGATATGGCAAACATTAAGAAGAAGTACTCCGACAATGCACTGGCAATAGCCTACTAAGATTGTGCTCGTGGGCCACTAATCTCTGAAGTAGCTAAGCGTGCCACACATGAAATCAATAGTGCTTAAACAATAATATACATAAGGAGAAGCTTCAATACTATACTGTATCTGCTGGTCGAGCAAAGTCTAGCTGGGACATCTAAGGTTAAGAGACAATGGCTGAGCAAGCGGCTCGTAGCCTAGCGAGGTCCTTAAGACTGTGCGGCCAAATTACGGTAATTGACGGGATGCTCTCTTGAGAGATCCAGATCACTAGTATCTGGTTCTCTCCTGGCGATCCTCTCAAAGTCAAGCAAATGAGATAGCACAGTGTTGGGTGGCACAGGCAAAAGCCCTCACTCGCAACACAGTGCTAAACTCCCACGGTACACAGTCAGAAAGACCACCTAGGCGTTCCACGTCTCCGTTGCAATTGTACTGGTTCAACCGCAACCTAGTACTCATAGGAAATCACAACTCAGAAACCCTATCCCAGTCTAGCATTGCCTAAACCAGCAGAAAACAGGAACATGAATAATCGCACACAGGGAAATGCAGATACGAGTGCAACAAACATCAATCAATCCTATTCTAGTTAACCCTTCCAAAAATAGGCTATCTAACAGGCACTTATCTCGTGAGAACTCAAGCGATAATACTTTGGCTGACTAAATCTGCACCAAAGGGGTCATTGAGGTTATAAAGGGTCGAGAAGGGAAGAAGATAGGCTGTTCAGAGAGTAGAGAAAGTTCACATCAGTCGGAAGAATATGGATAGTTGCAAGGGATATGAGAAGTCGCTTTGCCTGATGAGTTCTAAGGGACAATGCGGCTAGACTTCCCTTTTTATACTCGGCCCTCTAGTGAGCATATCACCAACTACTAAGGACCGCCCACTAGCAATCATTACGTAATATTCTCTCTCAATCTGGGATCGACAAAGGATTTCCCACGCACTGAGAGGGAGGAAGGGAGGAGGGAGGAGGGAATTAGGCCTACCTGCCCGCGTGGCGCACTCACTGGTCCCCGTTACATACTCTCTCTCTCCTCTCATCATTATAAATAAGTCCCACACACAATACTTATATCTAATGATATAAAATAGAACTCGTTGACTTAGAAGAAAACAAAATACATAATTATAATACTTATAGTACAACGGCTCACATAAACTAAGTTAGGAAACTCTACACAGACTACAGCCAAAGTTCCTGCCCTGACGATCCTAGCGAGAGTGGGGCCTGACTGGGCGTTCTGTACAGCATGCTCATACTCGACATGCGTCACACCTCCCCCAAGATTTTACTTGCTCAACCCTGAGCTAAAATCTGATATACAGAACCCCATCAAACCCCTCACACCCAGCGACCGCATGGCACTAAAACAACGCTGAGTTTATCACTAAAACACATCTTATAAAAAAAAAATTCACATTTCATAACTCCTCCCAACAATAGTAAAAGACACAATATCATGCTCCCAGAGCGAGCTTACAGCAGCTCAGCCGTTTGATAGTTCGTGGACTACTCAAACTTTATAGGCTATGACAAACTTATACAATTATCTTCATCAAAAAGAAAGAGTTTTTATATGATTTTTATATTTTAATATGTTTTTTCCGGCTGCACTATAAGGGCAGCCTATTTTCTTCTATACCAAACGCTCAACAATCCTGCTTTACGACCCAATACGCTGGGCTACAACCGCGAGCCAACAAGCACCAAGCGCAAAATACTACTCAAGCTAAAGCAGGAGGCTACCCGTGTGTCAATCTACCCAGGATCATATACCCCTGAACGACCACATGCAACCTCGTTGTCACAACCGGCAATATGGCTTATGTCCAGGTTATATACCAATAACCTTAGTGACCACCTGGTCAGCCTCATATTCCGATTGTGAAACTGGTCCAAGATCTCGAGAGGGTAATGATCTGGGTAAACTACACCGACCGGACCATAGGCTGGAACATAGATCTCGAAATGCCCCAGCGCATCATTGTCCTTTTCACTTTCATTCATCAGGTTCTGATACGTTGCTAGTGCATTCATAAGTCCGTCAGGCATAACATTGCACTGGTAGGTACTCCCGTCCACAACAAAACCACATACCTCTTTAGCGCGCTCGGACAAAGGTACTTGCCAGTAACCTTTTACTAAATCAACTTTAGACAAAAACCGAGCATTACCAATTTTATCAACACTATCATCAACCCGAGGAAGAGGATATGGGTTAGTTGGAGTCAAACCGTTTAGCCTACGGAAATCAATACAGAAGCGTACCTTGCCATCTGGTTTAGGCTGCAGTGTTACGGGGGAAGTCCATTTAACGGTACCTTTCTCTATCAACCCTCTACCGAGCATATACTCCAACTCATCCCTCAGAGCGGGTAGTTTTATGGGGGGCACACGGTATGGGATTGACTTAAAGGGTAGATGGTGCCCCACGTCAACATCATGCATAGCCTGAGTAGTGAGGCCTGGATGTTCAGCGAATACAGTGGGGTATAAACCGAGCAACTGACGGATAGCTTCAAATTGCGGCTCAGGCAAATGGGCTATAGCCTCGTCAGCCCTTAGGCTCGAGTTCCCCGCCCACTGATCCGCTGAAACATGGTGATCCCAGCTATCCTCCTCTGAAGCTTGACTGTCCCCCTCTCCTTCTCCACCACGGCCGCAACAAGCCAACACAGGGACAGTGAGAGGCTCAGAGGGGCGCCTCACATACTCTTTTATCAGGTTCACGTGACATAACTGATTCTTCTTCCTCCTGTCTGGAGTGGCAACAAGGTAATCTAGGTCCGAAATTTTCTCCACAATTTTATAGGGTCCAGTATACTTCGCCGACAAGGGGTTACCCACCAAAGGCAACAAAATCAACACCTCCTGTCCCACAATGAACTCCCGGAGCTTCACTTTGCGATCATACCTGTCCTTCATTAAAGCTTGTGACCCTGTTAAATTCCGACCTGCCATCTCCAGACTCTTAAGCATGCGCTCACGGCTTTCAAACACATACTTCAACAAGGAACAAGGCGGCACAGTTCCTTCCCAAATTTCCCGCAGCATATTAAGGGGGCCCCTGACTCGGTGTCCAAAAATCAGCTCGTTTGGACTAAATCCCAGGCTCTCACCAGGCACTTCCCGAGCAGCAAACAGTACATACGGCAATCCAAGATCCCAATCTCTTCCGTTATCAGCACAATAACACCTGAGCATGCTTTTAAGGGTGGCATGCCACCGCTCAAGCACCCCTTGGCTCTCAGGGTGATACGCTGACGATACCACCGCCCGTATTCCATGCTGTTGCATTGTTTGCTTAAAGAGATTGGAGGTGAAATTGGACCCCTGATCAGACTGAATCTCCTCCGGGTACCCGTACCTTGAAAAGTACCACAACAAGTTACTGACTACCGTCTTAGCCATGCCGTTTTTCATGGGGTATGCATCGGGGTATCTAGTGGCAACATCCATGATGGTTAACAAAAATTTATTACCAGCCTTTGTGGGAGGGAGGGGACCAACCATGTCAACAACAATCTTACTAAAAGGTGGCCCAATTACAGGAATAGGGTGCAACGGAGCTTTAGGAATAACTTGGTTTGGTTTCCCGACCCGTTGACAAATATCACATGAGTTTATCCAGGACTGCACATGAGACTTCATCCCCGGCCACCAAAACAACTTCCCCAAAGCCGCCACCGTTTTTCTTACCCCCAAATGTCCTGCCAGCGGTGTGTCATGCGCCAAACTCAGTAGGCTATCCCTGCACTCCCGCGGCACCATCAACTGGTCCACTACCCCGGACCCCATCTTCCAGCTACGGTTAGGGTCTTGAAAACGCCGATACAGGATGCCATCTAAATAAAAAAAATCTCCCGGCTGTGCATCACCGTCCTCGTCGAGCTCCACAGCTCCATTAGCACACGTTTGGAGCTCAGGGTCCTCCAGCTGCAACCGACGTATATCTGAGGGTGCCAAGCGATCTAACTGCTCCCGGAGCAATGCATGACCCTCCCCGATACTGAGCTGCTCCCTCTGTCTCTCTCGATGTTCATAACGTTGCTGTCGTGGAGACTCGTCATGCCCAGCCTCGTCACTCTCGATGACAGGCCCAGGGGCTACTCCAGAACTAAGTAATGGTGCTAATACTGAATCACCCAGGAGAGCCGCCGAGTCAAAACTCTTAAAACCAACTCCAGCTTTAGCCTCCTCCTGTTGATCGTTCCTCTGCTGGTCTGAAGACGGAGGACTAGGCTGTGACACTTTAGCTGCCCGAGCTCGGGTGACAGCACACGCCATGGGTTGTGCCTGGCACCGCTCGACCCACTCTCGCTCTTCCCTACTCACGTCGGCCGGCCTCTCGGCAACGACTAAGGGTAGAACCTCAGAAGCGGGCATTGCAAAGTCGTTGCCGAGAAGAAGGTCGACGCCCTCCACTGGCAGTTTCTCCACAATCCCAACATCCAATTCACGTGCCACACCATCCACCTCCAACTCCAACCGCACCAGCGGGTATGACCGAGTTGCATTAATACCCTGCACCACCACCACCCGAGCCGCATTTATAGGGTAGCCAGTCAAGTTTTTCATCAAAGTCTGGGAAGCACCTGTATCACGCAAGACCTCTACTCCATGCTTGCGCCCCGCCCACATCACGCAACCCCGTCCTCTATGGTCGCAAAAAACATCCTGAGCAGGGTTCGAGCCTCCCAGGTGCTTCTGCATTGGCTGTGCCTCAGCCTCTGACGAACTGCCCCGGGCAAACTCAGAAGGCTTCAGAGACACACCAATGTTGCAGGCCAAAGACACAGCTGCTGTAGGTGGTTTGCTAGGACAGACTCTTGCAAAGTGCCCCTTTTTATGACATTGATAACACTCTAACTCCCCTTTGGGCTTCCCTTGGTACTGGGAAGGGCCCGGCCCCTTCTTAAATGGGACGGTGCTAGTCTTGTGGTCAGTCTTGGTATCATAACTCTTGTACTTGTTTGCATAAGATATATTACTAAATCGGGGGGGTGGGGCGTCACGCCCCTTGTTACCTGCCTCACTACGCTGGGCAGACCCGCACCCACGAATTAATGATAGCCGGAGGTCAGCCATCTCAGCTGCCTCCTGTAGAGTTTTTGGATTCTTTTCTTTAATAGTTAAAGTCATTTCTGCACCTGTACACTTATAAAACTGCTCGAGCAGAAACAGCTCCGTCAACTGTTCGGCCGTCTCAGCTTTCTCAGAACGTGTCCAGTTTGTAAGTGCATCTTTTAAGTCCCGGGCATGCTCAAGAAAGGTCGCCTCCCTAGTCTTTGTAACACCCCGAAACTTCAATCGATATGTTTCTGGTTGCAACTCGTATGCCCGTAGGACAGCTCTCTTCAATTCTGGGTAGTCAATGCAAGACTCTAAAGGCAGTGCATCATAAGCCTTCAGACCCTTACCCGTAAGTCTTGAGGAGACCAGAGCTGCCCACTTCTCTTCAGGCCAATTATGCTCCCTACACTTCTTCTCAAAACGATTAAAAAATTCTGTGACTTCAGTTTCACTAAATGCCGGCACCAATTTGACTAAGTGGGACAAGGACTGTTCTCTTACTTGGCCCTCACGGCCCATCCGAATCCCTGTCGACTCTGCACGAGTCTTATCTAAATCTATTTGAGCACAATATTTCTCTGAGTCGTACCTAAGCTCAGCCTCATGCCTCCTGGTCTCATCCTCTTGCCTCCTAACCTCAATCTCATGCCTCCTAGTCTCATTCTCCTGCTTCCTAGCCTCAGTCTCATGCCTCCTAGTCTCAGCCTCAATCTCCTTCTCATGCCTCCTAGACTCATTCTCCATTTTAGCAAGCTCGAGTTTAAATATCATCTCAGGAGACAGGCCGGAAGAGGGAGCTGCCACTACTGAAGGAGGGGGGGCAAGAACTGGGGAACCACCATACGCACCGCCCGAGGGCACTCCAATCTTCCAATGCTCATCCCTCTGTGGGAGAGTGCTAACCTCCGGCAACTGAGTGGACGGCACTGTGGGAGTCGAGTGAGAGGGGATCTGGGGAGGAACCCCCCCAAACGCCCTCTCCTCCGAAACCCCATGTCGCCCACGCAACACCCAGGAAATCAGCTCCCCCTTGGACATCCCTCCTACATTGGATAGACCCAAAACCTTGGCTATCAGGTGCAAGCCATAAACATTCACCCCAGTCAGCCTCTCCTCCGTCACGTGGTACTGCTTACTCACAAAAAGTCTAGCATCCTCCTCACTAGTTACTAACGGCACCTCCTCACTTAGCATCTCTCGCTCCTCGTCAGTACTAGGGCCCGACATACTGAAGTTCACCAAAAAATTCTCGAGACAAAAGTGTTAAACTCCCTTATGCAAGCACTAATTACTAAATTAACTGGAGTCTCTTAAATGCTCTCCTAATTGCCTTACAAAAAAAAATATTCTTCAATATGTACGCTAAAGTACGAACAAACAAATGTTGTACAACTCTGCAAAAAATTATACTGTTCACAAAATCCTAAGCAAGGTCGCCATTTGTTACGACCGGGCACTCGGGTACACTAGGGCTCTTACACAGGACTCGAGTATGGCTCGCTGCCACAACGGAAACACACGATCCCAACCCCAGAGTACTGCCAGCCGAACAAAAAACGCCACTACCCTCCAGAGTTCTATCTGCTATAACGGGGTATACAAGAACTCGGTACTAGCGTTTCACACAACAGACTAATAACAAGACGGGAGTTATCTAGTCTGGTCAACAATCAAACAAAGAAGAAAGTACTACAACACTAAAGAATAGTGTTGGCCGAAGCCGAAGTAATCCACCCTTGAACTAAGAACTTAAGAAGTCCTCCACCCTCTACTTCGGATCGGCACTATTACGTTACGTTAAACAATAGTCCTCGAGCATCAAGCAAGGAATCTTCTGATAAGTTAGATGCTTCTCGAATACTCATAAGAAGTAAGTATCGGATTTTGAACAGCAATTTAATGAATAACTCACTGGTAATTAAAGGCTTTAAATTGACATAAGAAGAATTATAAGAATAAGCAATAGGATATGGCAAACATTAAGAAGAAGTACTCCGACAATGCACTGGCAATAGCCTACTAAGATTGTGCTCGTGGGCCACTAATCTCTGAAGTAGCTAAGCGTGCCACACATGAAATCAATAGTGCTTAAACAATAATATACATAAGGAGAAGCTTCAATACTATGCTGTATCTGCTGGTCGAGCAAAGTCTAGCTGGGATATCTAAGGTTAAGAGACAATGGCTGAGCAAGCGGCTCGTAGCCTAGCGAGGTCCTTAAGACTGTGCGGCCAAATTACGGTAATTGACGGGATGCTCTCTTGAGAGATCCAGATCACTAGTATCTGGTTCTCTCCTGGCGATCCTCTCAAAGTCAAGCAAATGAGATAGCACAGTGTTGGGTGGCACAGGCAAAAGCCCTCACTCGCAACACAGTGCTAAACTCCCACGGTACACAGTCAGAAAGACCACCTAGGCGTTCCACGTCTCCGTTGCAATTGTACTGGTTCAACCGCAACCTAGTACTCATAGGAAATCACAACTCAGAAACCCTATCCCAGTCTAGCATTGCCTAAACCAGCAGAAAACAGGAACATGAATAATCGCACACAGGGAAATGCATATACGAGTGCAACAAACATCAATCAATCCTATTCTAGTTAACCCTTCCAAAAATAGGCTATCTAACAGGCACTTATCTCGTGAGAACTCAAGCGATAATACTTTGGCTGACTAAATCTGCACCAAAGGGGTCATGGAGGTTAAACAGGGACGAGAAGAGAAGAAGATAGGCTGTTCAGAGAGTAGAGAAAGTTCACATCAGTCGGAAGAATATGGATAGTTGCAAGGGATATGAGAAGTCGCTTTGCCTGATGAGTTCTGAGTAAAACATGGCGAGACCTCCCTTTTTATACTCGGCCCTCTAGCGGCATATCTCAAACTACTTAAGGACCGCCCACTAGCAATCATTACGTCATATTCTCTCTCAATCTGGGATCGACAAAGAACTTCCCACGCGCTGAAAGGGAGGAAGGGAGGAGGGAGGAGGGAATTAGGCCTATCTGCCCGCGTGGCGCACTCACTGGTCCCCGTTACGTAATATCTCTCTCTCTCTCCTCTCATCATTACATATAAGTCCCACACACAATACTTATAACTAATGATATAAAATAGAACTCGTTGACTCAGATGAAAACAAAATACATATTTATAATACTTATAGTACAACGGCTCACATAAACTAAGTTAGGAAACTCTACACAGACTACAGCCAAAGTTCCTGCCCTGACGATCCTAGCGAGAGTGGGGCCTGACTGGGCGTTCTGTACAGCATGCTCATACTCGACATGCGTCACATTATATTGATTTACTTATATCTTTATTTTATTTACATTGTTTTATTTATTGTCATTCTTATTGTTATGTTTTATTTGTTTACGTATATATTCGATCACCAACATATGTAGATGGTACCGGTACATATTTTCTTGAAACATTCTGACACACTGATAACATATTTTGAACCGTATTATTCCTTATTTTCTGTAAAATTAGTGTCCATCTCACGTTCTCCGCTAATGCTGGTGATGGTTTGGTGATTGACATGGTGTTGGTTTGGTGATTGTCATTGTGATAGTATGGTGATTGATATGAAGGTATGATGATTGTATGGTGATTGTCTTGTTGATTTTCATTGTGATGACATTGTGATTGGCATGGTAAATAATATCATTGGGATTGGCATGGTTAATGTTTGGTGATTGTCATGGTGATGACATGGTGATTGTCATGGCGATAGTATGGCGATTTTCATGGCGTTAGTATGGTGATACCACAAAGGATGCAAATGAAAATATCCTTTTTGTCATCCATGCTGGTTCAAATGACGTCATGCGCACCAGATCCGAAGAGTTGATGGAGAAATATCGCAAGATGATCCAGCACTACAAAAACAAGTCAAGGAATATCATCAGCTCAGGCATTCTCCCCAAGATCGACGCACCTGACAAATTCTACGACAAGGCCTTCAGCACAAATAGCCGACTAAAACATTTGTGTCTGAGGGAAGAAGTTTAATTCATCAACCTCTGGGACAACTTCTACAACCAGCCTACTCTGTTCCGCAAGGATGGCACTCATCTAAACCCTGTGGGTTCAGCACGCATGGGTCGTCTCCTACACGAAGCAGTCCGCAGCCATGGATCAAAAAACGCCATCCGAGAAGAAGCAGCAGTGACATAAATCATCCAACGCCAAGAAAAACAGAGGCAACCGAGGACCACCAGCGATAAGGACCGGAGACAGCGAGGACCGAGGACAGCCATGAACATAAATGTAGATCCGACAAGAACCAAAAATATTATTAAAGCGCGTTCCGTGAGTTCTAAAATAACAAATTTAAAGGTTTTCTATGCAAACGCTCGTAGCATACGCAATAAATTTTCAGATTTAGAGGAGCTAGTGTTTACAGAAAATTATGATGTGATTGGCATAACAGAATCTTGGCTCAATACAGAAGATAGAGACTTTTTAGCAGAGTATTCACTTCCCGGTTATGTAATGTTTGAGAAAAGCCGAATAAATCGAAATGGAGGTGGCGTTTTACTTTATATCAAAGAAAGTCTTAACCCTACCCTCTTGTCAAAACCTCAAATTGTGAACGTCGACGCATCTTTTGTGCTAATAAAGAATAATAAAGGTACCAAAATAATACTTGCATTAATATACAGACCTCCAGCTCAATCAGTGCAAACTGACCGAGAAATTTACGAACAAATTGCAGATGTAAGTAACTCACAAGATACCGTAATTTTTGGTGACTTTAATTTACCTGTGACCAAGTGGGGCGATACTCTTACTTCACACTCCGGACATGACTTGTATACGAACTTGCAAGAGAGTTCGCTTTATCAATTTGTTGGAACGCCGACCCGTGGTAATAACGTTCTTGACATTGTACTTGCAACAAAAGAAGAATTAATAGAGAATTTGAATGTTGGTGATGAATTCAGTAACAGCGACCATCATACGATAACTTTCACTTTAAACTTTACTAGTAACGAACCAAATAGTAGCATCGAAAAAGTCCCTAATTTCAAGAAAGCAAACTTTCCTAAACTTAGAGCTATGTTTAAAGAAACTGACTGGAGCTTTTTAATTCACAATAACGACATAAATACATCTTGGAAGTTATTCGAAGCCACTTACCTAAAAGCAGTGCAAGACTGCATACCATCGAAAACTCGGCGTCCAGGCCATAATAATAAGCCCAAATGGTGGAATAAAGATATTTCAAACTGCCTGCTTGCTAAAAAATTTGCTAATGATAGATTAAAATCCTCACAAAATGACGAAGAACGGCTGAAATTTGTAGAGCTACGACGCAAAGCCAAAAAGTTAATTAAGCAAAGTAAAAAGACCTTAGTTACATATTGCGAATCAAAGTAAAACAAACCCGAAAGAATTCTATAGTTATATCAGAAAGAAAAAAGTAGTTACTTCAACTGTTGGACCGTTAGTCGTTAGTCGATGAAAATGGAGAATACACCAAAGACGAAGAACAAATGAGTAATGCCCTCAATACCTTCTTTGCATCAGTTTTTACAACAGAAGACCTCAGTGATATCCCTACACCATCGCCGATTCAGATTGATAATTCAGATGTTTTAAGCAATATCACCGTTACAGAGAGAGAAGTATTGAATTGTTTAGATAAACTCAAGGTAAATAAAACGCCTGGACCTGATACAATCTCGCCTAGAGTTCTAAAGGAAGCTAAGGATGAGCTCTCTAAACCACTGACATTACTATTCAGTAAATCCTTGCAGTCTGGAACTATGCCCGATCAGTGGAAGCTAGCCAACGTAACACCGATATTCAAAAAAGGCAGCAAATCCCTATCCAGTAACTATCGTCCAATTAGCTTAACCTCAGTTGTATGTAAAATGCTAGAAACGGTCATAAGAGACACTCGTAAATCACTTAGAGGAAAATAACATACTTAAAGATACTCAACACGGCTTTCGTAAAAAACGTTCCTGTTTAACAAACCTCTTAGACTTCTTCCACGATATCCTCAACCTCTACGATGAGAGTAAAGCTGTAGATATTATATACCTTGATTTTCAAAAGGCCTTTGACAAAGTTCCCCACAAACGTTTACTGCTAAAACTAAAAGCGCATGGAATACAAGACAGTGTGTTGAAATGGATAGAAAATTGGCTCAGCGACAGAAAGCAAAGAGTAGTCATAAACGGTAAGGCATCAAAATGGACCAATGTAAGTAGCGGGGTACCCCAGGGATCGGTACTAGGACCAATTCTCTTTCTAATTTACATCAACGACATAGATGAGGGTCTCACCTGTACAATCTCAAAATTTGATGACGATACAAAAATTGCAAATAGCGTACTCTCAAAAGAACAAGTTGACGATATGCAACACAATCTAGATAAATTGTCATGTTGGGCCCAAATTTGGCAAATGAGTTTCAATGCGGATAAATGTAAAGTACTACATATCGGATACCTAAATGAGAAAGCAAACTATTCGATGAATGGCACTCCGCTTAAGAATGTAAACAGAGAAACCGATCTGGGAGTAACAATATCGAGTAACCTAAAACCGAGTCAACAATGTTCAGAAGTTGTTAAGAAGGCAAACAAAATAATTGGCTTTATAGGCAGGTCATTTGAGCATAAATCCAAAGAAGTTATCCTAACCCTTTACAATTCCTTAGTCCGCCCTCTTCTGGAATACTGCGTTCAATCCTGGTGCCCTTATTACCAAAAAGATATAAACAAGCTAGAACGAGTTCAACGTAGAGTTACCAAAATGATACCTAGCCTAAAGAACAAACCATACGAAGAGCGTCTTAGAGAATTAAATCTATTTCCTTTAACCCAGCGCAGATTAAGAGGCGACTTAATTCAAGTGTTCAAAATCATCAAAGGCATCGACAATATGAACTGTAGTAAGTACTTCACTATCGACCAATCTAATTACACGCGGGGAAACGGTTGCAAAATTATTGGTAAATCTTTTAACTCGCACGAATCTAAGAATTTCTTCTTCAATCGAGTTGTCAACTTGTGGAATGGGCTTCCCCGAAACGTTATAGACTGCATCACCGTTGATTCATTTAAACTCCGCCTAGACAAATATCTCGCATCAAACCCGCGACTGACTGCGTTTGTAAATGAATAACTTTATTTTATACCCCCTCAGTTACTAACCCATCTGTCCCCTACTAACTTCCTAATCCTGCCACGGACATTAGTTCCAGGGCAGTAATTCCCTTTCCAATGTTCCCTTACCCACTCTAAACCACTGTTTGGACACTTGATCCTCAGTGTTTTGGAGGACAAGCAACCTAGAAGGGTCACTGGATCTGTTGTTGCTTTATTTCCTTTGTACTCCTTTGTACTCCTTTATTGTTATGGTAATTGTTTATTGATTTGTGATTGTATGGTGATTGTCATGGTGATGGTCATAGTGATGGTATCGTGATTGACATGGTGCTTGTCATGGTGATTGACATGGTTATTGTCATGGTGATTGTATGTTGATTGTCATATTATTTGTCGTGGTAATGGTAAAATGATTGTCACTTGGATATTATTTTATGGTATGGTAATAGTCACCTTGATGGTAACGGTATTATCTATGTTGCCTAGGTGTTCTGGTGATGGTGATGGCATGGTGATTGTTATAATGAATATCTTGGTGATGGTATGGTGATTGTCGTGGTGAGAGCGATGGTAATGGTGATTGTGATCTATCTATCTATCTATCTATTGCCTGACGCCGTGATACCCGAAGGGGTGACCACGAACGAACCGCTCCCATGCACCTCTGTCCCCAGTCAATCGACGCCCCTCCCCCCAACCAGCACCGCCTTCGTTCATGTAGTTCCTCAATCCATCCTTCCACCTCATATTCGGTCTACCTCTCCCCCTCTGTCCCTCCACCTCGCTCTCGTACACCCTCTTAGTCATTCTCTCGCTTTCCATACGTTCCATATGGCCGAACCATCTCAAGTTGTTCCTTTTCACACTTTCCAGCACATCTACCTCCACACCACACCTCCTTCTTACTTCCTCATTAGTCTGTCTATCCCTCCATGTAACTCCGCACGCACTCCTTAAGTAATTCATTTCCACTGCTCTCACTCTTGGTCTGAGTCTCTCAACCAACGTCCATGCTTCGCTTCCGTAAGTCAGTGTCGGGATTACCACACTGTCATGCAAGGACTTCTTCACTTCCATACTGACCACCCTATTTCTTGTTACTGCTTTTAGCGTTCCTACAACCCTCTTCCCCTGTTGTACCCTCTCCCGCACCTCTTCAACCATAGTCCCGTCTTTACTCAACACACTGCCCAGATACTTAAAAGAGTTGACGATCTCCATAGCCTGACCGTTCAGCTTCACCTCACACTATGTGACTTCACCCCTTTCGAAGACCATAACCTTGCTCTTCCCCGTATTTACGGTACCCGATTGTGATGTGGTATGATATTGTCGCCTTGATGATAATGGTGATGGTAATGTCGATTGTTGTGGTGAGGGTGATGGTAATGGTGATTGTGATGTAATGTGATGTGATACTGTCGCCTTGAGGGTGATGATGGTAACGGTGATGATATGGTGGTGAGGGTGGTGACATAGTGATCGGGGTATGGTGGTGGTGATTGTCGTGGTGGTGGCCTACACGGTGCCTTATACAGTATGCCTATCTTAACCACCACTACCACCACGCCCATCACGCCCATCACGCCCATCACGCCCATCAATAAATACTCCATCTCATTGATAACAAACTGGTATGTATATGGCATCAATTAAGGGGAGATGGGTCATTTTTCTGGTCCCCCTTCTCCCTCGTGTTTTGCCCGATTAGTTAACCGATTTTAAGACGTTCGGACAATTAGTTTCACGATTTTAAGACTTTTTGCCCCATTTCTTTGTCAATAATGAGACTTTCCGTGTCATTTACGTGTCGATTTTTTCCTGGCGAGCGATAGCGAGCCTGTAATTAAAGAAGCCAAGAAATGCCTTCGGACATTCTGAGAATGGCTACATGGAATGTTAGTGGCATGAATGATGGCACAAAAGAGAGAGAGGTTCTGGAAGTGTTAGTGAATGCCAGGCTGGATGTATGTGGAATGACAGAGACCAAATGGCAAGGTTCAGATGTGAGAGAGTGGGAGTGTGGAATGGGTGTGTGTGCTGGAGTGAGTGAAGGAACAGCGAGAGAAGGTGCATGTTTGTTTGTAAGTAGCAAATGGAAGGAATGTGTAAGAGAGTATGGGTCTGTGGGTTCAAGGATTGTGTGGGTGAGAATGAAAGTAGGAATACAAACGTGGGTGATTGTATGCGTGTATGCCCCGACAGAGGATATACTTGAAAGAAAGAAAGAGGAGTTCTGGATGAATGTGGAGGCGTGCCTGGAGAAGTTTGACAAGAACGAAAGAATATTTCTGATTGGGGATATGAATGGTAAGGTGGGTGATAGGAAAGTTGAGGGAGTGGTGGGAGGGTGGGGGGTACCATCAGAGGTGAATGGGAATGGTAGTGCACTTGTGGACGTATGTGTGGGGAGGAGGCTGTGGATAGCCAACACCTTCTTCCGACACAGAATGATCCACAGGTACACGTGGAAACGGATGTTGACGATGAAGGATAAGACAGTGGTGGAACGAAAGTCATTGATTGATTATGTATGTGTGGATGAACGAATGAAGAAATCTGTGATGTGAATGAAGGCGGTGCTGGTTGGGGGGGAGGGGCGTCGACTGACTGGGGACAGAGGTGCATGGGGGCGGTTCGTTCGTGGCCACCCCTTCGGGGATCACGGCGTCAGGCAATAGATAGATAGATAGATAGATAGAAAGAAATTTTTCTATCAAACTATGTACAAATATATCTTTAAGGGGGGTCTTGGGCGGGTGTTTTTATAACCTTGATGGAGGTCTAGGGAGAAAAAACAAAATAGTAAAAAAGATACATAAATGCGCAAATAAATACGGCCATCCCCCCTTAATCCAACCTCTGTGGGTACTTATTTACCACACGACCACCAATTTGCTTTCAACATTTGAAGGATATTATAGAATAAGGATTTTGCAAGGATCCTAATTAAATTTGTTTCAGCCATCGGAAATGCATTATGTATAAAACACCCATTCAGTATCAGTGACATCCTTTCATTGTACTCTGGCAACTAATAGACGATTGTATTCAGCTTAGGAAAGACGCCTACCCATTAAGGGGAGGTGTTTAGTTAGTTCCCTAGACCTCCATCAAGCTTAAAATTACCCCCCTTAGACCCCCTTTCAAGATAAATTTGTACATTTTTCGGTAGAAAAATGTCCCGGCCGAAGTCCGATTCTTCTTTAATTACAGGCTCGCTTTCGCTCGCCAGGACAAAATCGACACCTAAATGGCACGAAAGGTCTTAAAATTGACATAAATGGGGCGAAAGTTTTTAATAAATGGGGCGCATGTTTTAAACTCTCAAAATCAATGGGGCTAAACATGAGGGAGAAAGGGGTCCAGAAAAAAAATGTCTCAAGTGGAAATCACCCCTTAAAAGGATACAGACTATCTCCACAATGAATCCTTTTAGCTACCACCTATCCTTCCGAAGCTTAATACAATCTTCTAAATGTAGCTGAAATCAAATCAAACAGACGTCCCTGGGACTGAAACTCCGTAATTTCATCGAAGTGACAAGAGCTATTTCCAAAATAGGTCGTCAGTGTTTCAGATTTTGCCTTCGGAAATTGTCCAGAAATTAGTGTCCACGATTATACAATTTTGTAACTGGAACAATTAACTTAACCCTTTCACGCACAGGAGGCGACTTGAGCCTATTCTGGGATACTTTAAAGCCTTTCTGACAATCAGGGGTGTTTAGAAACCTTTAGTTAGTTACTTCAACCTCTGCAGTTGTCTTTGAGTTAGCTGTTGGCAGAAAACTAATTTTGGAAAGGTAATTATGAGTTTCATTGCTAATCGGCAACCCCCGAGTCCACAGGATAGCAAGAGGGTTAAGGGAGTATTTTTTTATTTTTCAGGCCCCCCTTCTCCCTCATCTTTTAGCCCCATTTGCAGACACTTGCCCCATTAGTTGGGCGTTTTTAAGACCATTGGCCCCATTTTTATGCCAAGATTAAGACCTTTCATGCGGTTTAAATGTCGATTTTTTCCTGGCGATGTGTCAATTTTTGCCAAGGCGAGCGATAGCTAGCCTGTTTTCTAAGAGGAACCGGCCTTTGGCCGAGAATTTTTTTCTTTCGAAAAAATGTACAAATGTATCTTTTACGAGGGTCTTGGGTTTTTGTTTAAGCTTGATGGAGGTCTAGGGAGGAAACTAAACATTAAATAAACAGAAATAATTATGCAAATAAATACGCTCATCCCCCCCTTAATGAACATCCTGAGATAGTGAGCAATGATTGAAGAGCTATTTTTTTCCAGGACCCCCTTCTCCCTCGTGTTTAGCCCTATCAGTTTTGACATTTTAAGACTGTTGCCCAATTAGTTTGGCGATTTTAAGACTTGTCACCCTATTCTTTTGTTAATGTTAAGACCTTGTGTGCCAATCAGGTATCCATTTTATCCTGGCGAGCGATAGCGAGCTTGTAACATAGCAATAACTAGTCGTACGAAAACATGTACATTTTTATCGCGAAGGGGGGTCTTGGGTGTTTTAAGGGGAGATTTCCACTTGAGGGACTTTTTTCTTGACCCCTTTCTCCATCATGTCTATCCCCATTGCTTTTGAGATTTTAAGATGTTCGCCCCATTAGTTTGGCGATTTTAAGAACTTTCACCCCATTTGTGACTTTTAAGACCTTTCGTGCCATTTAGGTGTCGATTTTATCCTGGCGAGCGATAGCGAGCCTATAATTTAAGAGGAACCGGCCTTTGGCCGGGCCATTTTCTACCGAAAAATGTACAAATTTATCTTGAAAGGAGTTCGAGGGGGTGTAATTTTCAACTTGATGGAAGTCTAGGGAACAAACTACAAACCTCCCCTTAAGCTTGAAAGAGGTCTAAGGAGCAAACTATATATATATATATATATATATATATATATATATATATATTATATATATATATATATATATATATATATATTATACTACTACTAATGATAATAAATAAATAAATAAATGTACGGTACTTTAAGGAATATGGGGCTCAGGGGAGTGTTTCAAAATATTACAATAGTCTCAGAATCTCTCCGTATAACGAATATCACTTCTCAATGCAGACACAATTTGCATTCAACTTTCCAATCCTTGAGCTTTATCATGTTCTCGTTGTTGATAGTTAAGGAGGGTGACTTGCTTTTCTTCTCTTTTTCTTTCTTTCTCTGGCTTGTATCCATTTGGCCCCATTCAGCCTACTGTTTTAAGGCGTTTATCCCTATCCAGGTGTCAATGTTTTACTGGTGAGCGGTGGCGAGCCAGCATATTTAAAAAAAAAATTGCCAGTAGGCTAAATTTGTACATTTTTCGATAGAAAAATGTCCCCGGCAAAGCCGGATTTCTTCATATAATGCAGGCTCGCTATTGCTCGCCAGGAAAAAATTGACACCCAAATGGGATTAGCGTCTTAGAATTAGTTGGCTGAATGCGGTCGAATGGATACAAGCCAGAGAAAGAGAGAAAAGTAGAGAAATAAAAAAAAAAGCAGGTCACCTCCATTAAAGGCAAAGGAACAGTACCGAGCATAAATGGCGACTCACCCATTTGAACCAGTATCGAACATAATCGAGATAATTCAGTGCATTATTATAACCCAGATGCTTCAGAACTGGGCTTTAAGGGGGAATGGATTTATTTATTGGTCGATTTCTTTATGTAATATTTTGTAGTTTCCTCTCTAGACCTCCATCAAGTTAAACAAAAAAACATCCCCCAAGATCCCCCTTCTATAAAAATTTGTACATTTTCGGTAGAAAAATATCTCGCCAGGAAGAAATCGACACCTGAATGGCACGAGAGATCTTATATTGACTAAGAAATGGGGTGAAAGGTCTTAAAATCTGCAAACTAATACCTTTTGATGTGTTCGCCGCTCTTCTAGCGGCACCAAGGAGCGCGACGCCCCTCGTTATGGGTGGTGATTTGGTGCAGTAGACTGTTTGAAGCGACAGCTCGCTCCCTTGCGAGGATGGGCTCGTCTGGCACTTTTTGCAGTTCGACATCTAGGGCTCTCTTGAAGTTGTCTAACGAGATGTCCCTCATGTCTCTTACTCGCCGTGGGAGTTTGTTGAAGAGACGTGGGCCTCTGTGTGATAACCAGCCCTCTCACAGAGAGCCCATAGCACCCCTGTTATTCATCCGGGGGATTTCGCATTCCCAGCCTCTCCTATCACTGAATTTCATGACTATCGGAGTATGTAGGTTTGGTACTAAACCCTCTGCGATTTTCCATGTGTATATTATTAGGTAACGTTCTCTTCTACGTTCCAGTGAGTACAGATTCAGTGCTCTTAAACGCTCCCAATAGTGTAGATGTTTTATCGAACTTATATGCGAAGTGAAATTTCTTTGTACACTCTCTACGTCATTTATTTCACCTGCTTTGTATGGGGATGTTAATACGCTACAGTATTCAAGCCGCGGTAGCACTAGAGATTTGAAGAGCGTTATCATAGGCAATTCACCGCGTGTTTTAAAAGTACGCAGAATCCATCCCGTTAGACGTTTCGCAGCCGCCACTTTGACCTGGTTATGTACTTTGAAACCCATATTTTCGACATTAATACCCCAAGGTCTTTCACAGTCTTTCCGTTCTATTATGTGGTTAGATTCTGTTAAGTAATTTGTAATTTCTTTAACACCATTATTATCTCCGTACCGTATTAATTGGAATTTTTCCTCATTGAATTGCATGTTGTTTTCCTTGGTCCACTGGAACACTACATTCTAGTGAGGGCAATCGGTACTAAATAGGACAAGAATTGCTCACAAGGTGATACAAGCATAAAACTTTCCACAATAGTTCACAAAGACCTATTTTACAATTTCAGGGCAGGAGCCACCGAGATTTCAGTGTTGCATAGCAACGGTTGCTAGGCAAATCATTTTCCTTAGCAACCGGCAGCAACAATGCAGTTTCTGGAAAACTGTGAGGTGCTATGGTTTTTTCTCAACTCCTTGTTCTAAAAAACATGTAGCATTGCATTTGGAGATCATATACAAGAATTATGTGGCATAAAATCCAATTTAGGGCAAGTCAGGCTATAAAAATGCCACTCCTAAAGCTTCAGACACTGTTGTCACAGTCACTTTTGCATTTGCAGTAGACTGTGCATTTTAGATGCGCATCAACACATTTGCAGTCTGTGCATCCTCCTCGGCAAGAACACTTCAGTAGTTCTGGGCAGGTTGCACTGGCTTCGGGCAAGTTAGACCACAGAGGCCTCCACTTTTCTGGGCAAGTCCATCCCCACTCACTTGGAGAGGGCAACTGTCGTTCTGGCACCGTGGTGCAGCCCCAGTGGTGCCCACCTTGTAGTACTGCCCTCTTCATGTGTTGCTGTAGAGCAGCCTTGGTTGGAGGTAGACATGATATCTGACATCCTTTGTGGATGAACAGATTCTTTCTGACTTCATTGATGGAACGAGAAGTTGCTGTCCTGTCATAGAGTCGAATGGTGAAGTACTCCAGAGAAGCCTCAGTCGCTTCACCAATTTGTTCAGGTGCATTGTGCAGCTCATAGAATGTCGCAGTAAATTCATCATGTGCCTCCCACAGGGAGGCACCTTCAGGAAGGACTCAGCAATGCCTGGTGTGGCAACATCAGCTTCCTGGAGAACTTCCTCCCAACCACTTCCATCAAGCCAATGACCCAAAGCTTTCAAGCCTGTCATTTCAGTGTGTAGACCCCCCATAAGCATTACAAACTAGTCCTCACCATACAGTTCGGACATATTCCATTGCAGCTTCTTCAGTGTAGCATACAGAGGTTGGTCCCCACTAATCACTGGAGTCTGGCCAGGGTTGAGGTGATGAACTGCTGACTTCACCACTTCCATGCAATGCCGAAGCATAGATGGTGAGCTGGCTTCCTCAACAAAGAGAGGCATCATGGCATTCACAGATGGCAGAATGTCTGGGTCTGGCACTCTGCTGGCATGGTATGCTGCCCAAGACAAAGTCGCCTCTGCTGATATGTCATCTGCATGATGTTTCTCAACATGACTCAGCCAGTCATATTCCTTGTCCATGTCCTTGGTCAAAGGGGTGTTGGAAGAAGCCAGGTCTGCAGGGATGGGTGGGACAAAGACGTCATTTTTTGGCAACCATGTTGGTTTCAGTTCAGTGTACGAAAGGGGCATGTCGCTCATTTTCCTCAACCCCCTCTCTTGAGTTATTGAATTAGTGAATCCTTGGCCATTGTCTTCATCTTCACAGACATCTCGCGGAGTGAGATTCTGGAACAAGGACAGGCTGGTGCCATGGAATGAACTTGTAGATGTCGCAGAGCTAGGGTTGTGGTCGATGTTGTCTGCAGCACTGGTGATGAAATGCCCTTTGCGAAGTTGAGGAGGACAGACTGTGCCAATCTGATGGTAATAGTCACAGACGTTATTACCCAATGATGTGATCAAGTCCATTGTGCGGTTGTATGATGCCGACATACCAAGAGTATATAGACTCTCAATCAACTTTCTATCTCTGGTTAGTGCATGAGCCTTAAGACCTACATAGAAGGGTAGTGGCATTTCACATCTTTGCTGTGATATACTTGTGGATTTCTCACAGAATCCCTGCGTCTCTTGATGCTGTTGTACACCAACAGCTGAGCAATGGATAGTATTGGTTGGCTGATAGTTGTGTTGGATGTTTGATCTGTGATGTTTGAACCATTGATAAGCATGCTGACCAGTGACAAAAGGGACCGTGGAACAGACTCCACTTGGCTGTTATGGCCAAACTATCCAGAGAATGTTATTTTGTGTGTGAAGATGTCCTGTCGGATCATTTCAGCAATTTGGGTCATCATGACACTCTGCTCGTCTCGATCAGTCTGGTATCCTTCTCGGAGAGCCAACATCTTCTTCACAAGCCATGAATACATCTCGTCCTTCTTTGTAAGCTTTCATCCTTGGGAGATGCATGAGAATGCGGTCTTTCAGATGCTTACTGTTTACTCGTGCAGTAACATCCACTCCAAGTTGATATAGCCTGTCAGTGTAGAGCTTCACAAGATCTGCAAGTCTGAACACCTTCACATCCTCATCTTGCCTCTTCTCCTCAATGTAGGAAATCAGCTGAGCCAAAGCAATTCCTTTACATGTCTGGTCATCTGAGGCATCCTGATCCTGTGATACCTTTGCACGTGCTCTATTGTACAGGTTTGTAAGGCAGTTTGCATGATACTTTGCCTCCTGGGCAATAAGGTCTCCTGCACTTAATTTTGCAAGAAGATTTTCATCTTGTAGATCATGTGCGCATTTCCTCACACGAAAATCTAGTTGAAATGTACAGACTTCGCGGAGGTTCTCCTTTGTTTGCTGCTGGGAACAAAAGAAGCATTTGGGACAATTGCTGCCAACTGTTCCACTTGAGGCAGTATCACCACCACTGCTAGTGCTACGTGTGAAAATTCGTTTTGAAGCAGTCCCATCTTCCTCAGACTTGTGCTTTCGTTTTGCGCGTTCCAGTTTGGTATGTGAAAACTTCTGATAAAAAGATTTGTGCCACTTTGCATTCTGTTCTTTCAATGTTAATTGAATACCATTCCCATTGTCAAGTCGTGCCAGATTGATTTTGATTGGCATTGAGTCGAGGTTACTAAACTGTGTGATGTTGTCTACTATGGTTTCATAGCCTCTGTCAGTTGGTGATATGAGAGACTCTTTGGTGTCCAGTTGACAAAAAACACAGATAGTCCAATCAGTTGCTTGAACAGATGAAGATGAGGCACTGGCCATTTCTGTGAATATTCAGTACGTCTTGACTATCACTGTGCGCAGATCAAATATATCAAACTTGCTGAAACTGGAAACAAAATATGATTAAGGCCGAGGGTTTATCCTTTTACCACCTTTATCAAATGCATCTGTTGCACACATTCCTTTATGGGATACAACTAGGTTCAGTTTCCCTACACCTAGCCCGATCGTTCATCCAGTGCCATTTAAGTCCCGTGCGATCTGTACACCTTCCGGGTAATTCTTAAGCTCCGTTACCCTTGGCTCGGCTCTCCCGCGCTGGCACATCCTGTCAATTCAGGCGCGGCTATCTAACTACATCTACCAACTACAAACTACAGTTTAGTAGCTAGGGGATTTGGGGCTGTTAGATAGCATTTGGGACACTGATCTAGATATACTAGTACTTATTAAAGTACTAGTATATCTAGATCAGCTGGCACTGAACCCCATGCTGAGTTACACAGCAGTGATGTAACCAGTGTGCCCTGGTTGTGTGCTGACATTCACTCTATTATATAGATATATATGCTTTTATACATCTTTTGAACCATTTTAGGAGTGAATATAGGAAAATAAATAAAAGTACAAAGTCATAACACTTCATAGTAGTTCAGAAACTGCATCGTTGCTGCCGGTTGCCAAGGAAAATGCTTTGCCTAGCAACCGTTGCTATGCAATACAGAAATCTCAGTGGCTCCTGCTCTGAAATTGTAAAGTAGGTCCTTGTGAACATTTCCGGGAAGTTTTATGCTTGTATCACCTTGTGAGCAATTCTTGCACCCATTTCCTTGACTTTGTGTCATCAGCAAAAGACAACACCGTACTGTGTCTGGTGTTGGTATCTATGTCGCAAATTAGTATGAGGAACAGAAGGGGCGCTAGCACTGTAACTTGGGGCACTGAGCTTTTGACATCCGAAGGCTCAGAAGTGACTTGGTTTACTGCTACCGATTGTTTTTGGTTTACGAGGAAATTGTATATCCACCGTCCGATTTTCCCAGTTATACCTTTTTGCTTTCAGTTTGTGGGCTATTATACCATGGTCACATTTATCAAATGCCTTAGCAAAATCGGTGTAAATGACATCCACGTTTTTCTTTTCTTCTAGCGCTTTAAGAATTTTGTCATAGTGTTCCAAAAGTTGTGAGAGACATGATCTTCCCGCTCTGAACCCATGTTGACCGGTGTTGTGTAGTTCATTTTTCTCCATGAATGTTGAAATTTTGCTTCGCAGGACTCGCTCGAAAACTTTAATGATGTGAGAGGTTAGAGCTACCGGGCGGTAGTTTTTTGGTAGTGCTTTACTCCTTCCTTTATGCAGTGGGGCAATTATTGAGTTTTTCAAGCTATCTGGTATGTCACCAGTGTCTAGACTCCTTCTCCACATTATAGCCAGGGGTTTTGAGAGGTTTTCCTTACATTTTTTCATTAGGATCGAATTCCATGACTCCGGGCCTGGTGCCGAGTGGGATGGCATGTTGGAAATGGCCTCTTCTATGTCTTTTGGACCGAAATCAATATCCAACATCTGAGGGGTTTCCGTGGGGGAGGTTTCCATGAAAAATATATTTTGGTCTCTGATGACTTTTGTTTCATCAGGCTCACTGAATGCCATTTCATACTGCCTGCTTAAGAGTTCGCTCATTTCCTTTTTGTCCCCTGTGAAAGAGCCGTCCCCTTTGCTCAGTGGGCCGATGTTTGATGTTGTTTTAGCCTTTTGTTTGGCGTATGAAAAGAAGTATTTGGAATTTTCCTTTATACCTGCAATAGCTTTCCTCTCCTCTTCCATATGTTGTAGTTCATATGATATTCTTAGCCATTGTTCAATTTCCACAATTTCTCTTATCTATTTCAACCTTTTGCCTATCCTGTAGATTTTGATGTGTGCGTCTTTGTGTGAGTAATGAGTGTGTGAGTAATTGTGTGAGTAATGAGTAATGGGGCAAGCTTCTTAAAATCGGAAAATTAATGAGGCTAAACATGAGGGAGAAGGGGGCCAGAAAAAAAAAAAACAAAGATTCAAACATGTGTAACTTTATGTATGCTGATAACTGAACCTATGCGAGTTGAAAGCGTTTTATTGCTGAGATGCAGAGATTAGGTCCAATTGAATGGCGTATGTTGCGAGAGATTTATTCCCTAGTAAATTTAGTTCATGTTGTGTAATGGAGCTAAGCAAGAACCGCTCTGATTATAGTAGGTAGGATTATAGTAGTCATCTGATTATAGTAGGTGTATCATTATAGTAGGTAGGATTATAGTAGGTAGGATTATAGTAGTCATCTGATTATAGTAGGTGTATCATTATAGTAGGTATGATTATAGTAGGTAGGATTATAGTAGTCATCTGATTATAGTAGGTGTATCATTATAGTAGGTAGGATTATAGTAGGTAGGATTAAGTAGGTATCTGATTATAGTAAGTGTATGATTATAGTAGGTAGGATTATAGTAGTCATCTGATTATAGTAGGTGTATCATTATAGTAGGTAGGATTATACTAGGTAGGATCATAGTAGGTAGGATTATAGTAGTCATCTGATTATAGTAGGTGTATCATTATAGTAGGTAGGATTATAGTAGGTAGGATTATAGTTGTCATCTGATTATAGTAGGTAGGATTATAGTAGGTATCTGATTATAGTAAGTGTATGATTATAGTAGGTAGGATTATAGTAGTCATCTGATTATAGTAGGTGTATGATTATAGTAGGTGTATGATTATAGTAGGTAGGATTATAGTAGGTATCTGATTATAGTAGGTGTATGATTATAGTAGGTAGGATTATAGTAGTCATCTGATTATAGTAGGTGTATCATTATAGTAGGTAGGATTATAGTAGGTATGATTATAGTAGGTAGGATTATAGTAGTCATCTGATTATAGTAGGTGTATCATTATAGTAGGTAGGATTATAGTAGGTAGGATTATAGTAGGTAGGATTATAGTAGGTAGGATCATAGTAGGTAGGATTATAGTAGTCATCTGATTATAGTAGGTGTATGATTATAGTAGGTAGGATTATAGTAGGTAGGATTATAGTAGGTGTATCATTATAGTAGGTAGGATTATAGTAGGTAGGATTATAGTAGGTAGGATTATAGTAGGTGAATCATTATAGTAGGTAGGATTATAGTAGGTGTATCATTATAGTAGGTAGGATTATAGTAGGTATGATTATAGTAGGTAGGATTATAGTAGGTGTATCATTATAGTAGGTAGGATTATAGTAGTCATCTGATTATAGTAGGTATATCATTATAGTAGGTAGGATTATAGTAGGTAGGATTAAGTAGGTATCTGATTATAGTAAGTGTATGATTATAGTAGGTAGGATTATAGTAGTCATCTGATTATAGTAGGTGTATCATTATAGTAGGTAGGATTATACTAGGTAGGATCATAGTAGGTAGGATTATAGTAGTCATCTGATTATAGTAGGTGTATCATTATAGTAGGTAGGATTATAGTAGGTAGGATTATAGTTGTCATCTGATTATAGTAGGTAGGATTATAGTAGGTATCTGATTATAGTAAGTGTATGATTATAGTAGGTAGGATTATAGTAGTCATCTGATTATAGTAGGTGTATGATTATAGTAGGTAGGATTATAGTAGGTATCTGATTATAGTAGGTGTATGATTATAGTAGGTAGGATTATAGTAGTCATCTGATTATAGTAGGTGTATCATTATAGTAGGTAGGATTATAGTAGGTAGGATTATAGTAGTCATCTGATTATAGTAGGTGTATCATTATAGTAGGTAGGATTATAGTAGGTAGGATTATAGTAGGTAGGATCATAGTAGGTAGGATTATAGTAGTCATCTGATTATAGTAGGTGTATGATTATAGTAGGTAGGATTATAGTAGGTGTATCATTATAGTAGGTAGGATTATAGTAGGTATGATTATAGTAGGTAGGATTATAGTAGGTGAATCATTATAGTAGGTAGGATTATAGTAGGTGTATCATTATAGTAGGTAGGATTATAGTAGGTAGGATTATAGTAGGTGTATCATTATAGTAGGTAGGATTATAGTAGTCATCTGATTATAGTAGGTAGGATTATAGTAGGTGTATCATTATAGTAGGTAGGATTATAGTAGGTAGGATTATAGTAGGTAGGATTATAGTAGGTAGGATTATAGTAGGTAGGATTATAGTAGTCATCTGATTATAGTAGGTGTAGGATTATAGTAGGTAGGATTATAGTAGGTAGGATCATAGTAGTCATCTGATTATAGTAGGTGTATCATTATAGTAGGTAGGATTATAGTAGGTATCTGATTAGAGTTTCTAGTAAGTTTATATTATGTATGATTATAGTAGGTAGGATTATAGTAGTCATCTGATTATAGTAGGTGTATGATTATAGTAGGTAGGATTATAGTAGGTATCTGATTATAGTAGGTGTATGATTATAGTAGGTAGGATTATAGTAGTCATCTGATTATAGTAGGTGTATCATTATAGTAGGTAGGATTATAGTAGGTAGGATTATAGTAGTCATCTGATTATAGTAGGTGTATCATTATAGTAGGTAGGATTATAGTAGGTAGGATTATAGTAGGTAGGATCATAGTAGTAGGATTATAGTAGTCATCTGATTATTAGAAGGATAATAGAATCAATAGTAGGTAGATTATATAAGGTATCATTATAGTAAGTAGGAATTATAGTACTTAAACTATACTTAAGTAAACAAATACTAGTAACTTAAAATAATACTAAACAATAATACTAACACTACTTAATTACACTAATAACTACTACTTCAATCAAACTACTTACTTCAACATACTAATTAACTAACTACTAATAAACAATACATACTTAAACAATACTACTTCAAACTACACATAAAACTACTTATACTTAAAATACTACTTCAAAACTACTTACTTCAACACTACTTACATTCAACAATACTACAATAAACACTACTTATACCACAACACTACTTAACTTCAAAACTACTTACAATCAACACTACCTATACATCAACACTACTTAACTTCAACACTACTACAATCAAACACTACTTATACATCAAACACTACTTATACATCAACAACTACTTACTTCAAACTACTTACAATCAACACTACTATACATCAAAACTACTTACATCAACACTACTACAATCAACACTACTTATACACAACACTACTTACTTCAACACTACTTACATCAAACACTACTTACTTCAACAACTACTACAATCAAACACTACTTATAACAAACAACTAATTACTTCAACACTACTTACTTCAACACTACTTACTTCAACACTACTTACTTCAAACTACTACAATCAAACACTACTTATAATCAAAACTACTTATCAATCAAACACTACTTACTTCAACACTACTTACATTCAACACTACTTATACACCAACACTACTTAACTTCAACACTACTAACATCAACACTACTTACTTCAACACTACTTACTACAACCAACACTACTTACTTAACAACACTACTTATACAACCAACAACTACTTACTTCAAACAACTACTTACAACAACACTACTTACTTCAACACTAATACTACACAAAACCTACTACAACTTCAACACTACTACACTCAACACTACTACACAACACACTACCTACCATACACAAC